>CM064510.1:43625246-43728835 GCA_032716605.1 Paralithodes platypus
GGCTAGATTCGATTAGATTAGGATAAGGTAAGTAAGGTTTGGATAAGCTAGGTTAGGGTAGGAAAGTTTTAAGAATACGGTATATGAATGATAAGGTATAACATATGTGCAGTATACGGTATATGAATGATAAGGTATAACATATGTGCAGTATACGGTATATGAATGATAAGGTATAACATATGTGCAGTATACGGTATATGAATGATAAGGTATAACATATGTGCAGTATACGGTATATGAATGATAAGGTATAACATATGTGCAGAATACGGTATATGAATGATAAGGTATAACATATGTGCAATACGGTATATGAATGATAAGGTATAACATATGTGCAGAATACGGTATATGAATGATAAGGTATAACATATGTGCAGAATACGGTATATGAATGATAAGGTATAACATATGTGCAGAATACGGTATATGAATGATAAGGTATAACATATGTGCAGAATACGGTATATGAATGATAAGGTATAACATATGTGCAGTATACGGTATATAAATGATAAGGTATAACATATGTGCAGAATACGGTATATGAATGATAAGGTATAACATATGTGCAGTATACGGTATATGAATGATAAGGTATAACATATGTGCAGAATACGGTATATGAATGATAAGGTATAACATATGTGCAGTAGTGAAGCTTCTGTGTGTTAATGTATAACATATGTGCAGTAGTGAAGCTTCTGTGTGTTAAGGGAGCCCACCTCACTTTTTCATCTTTCTCTCCTCCCTCCTCCTTTTCTTGTTCACCTCGTTATCTTCCTCTTTTGGCTTGTATCCTTTTGGCCCCATTTCCAGCCTACTGGTTTAAGACGTTTTACTACCCTACCCCCATCCACCCCCATTCCAGGTGTTAATGTTTTCCTGGCGAGGCGGTAGCGAGCCCAGCATATATATATATTTGTTTGTTTTTTGAGCATCTGCTAGCAAGCTAAATTTTTACATTTTTCGATAGTAAAATGTCTCCGGCGAAGCCGGATATCTTTATACAATTCTGGCTAGCTATCGCTCGCCAGGAAATGGACACCTGGATGGGGATAAACGTCTTAAAATAGTTGGCTGAATGGGGCCGAATGGATACAAGCCAGGGAAAGAGAGTAAAGGAGAGACAGATACAAAAAGTCCGTGACCCCCCTTAAAGGGGCCATGGTCACGGGTAAACAACAAGAGGTAGTTTATGGGGTTAATTGGACCCCCCCCCCCCTACTGTTGACTGTAATTGTTAGGCAGACAGGGAGGGGGGGAGGGGGGGGGGAGGGGTCAAATTAATGGATATGTATTAGGCAGTCTATTGGTCTAGCTGTCTGTAGGTCTGAACCTTTTTTACCTCAATATTCAATTTAACCAACCACTCTCTCTTTGGATATACATATATATATATATATATATTTTTTTTTTTTCAGGGGTTAACTATGCTACCACCTGAAGATGTTATACAAGAGAGCGCTTGGGTGCTCCTTGTGTTTTGTTTCTTTCCCTGTGGACTTCTGCATCATAATATAGTTCACGCACTTCTAAGACTTGTTTTGGATCCTACAATCCTTAAAAATCCTCTCTCTCTCTCTCTCCCCTTCTCTTCTCTCCTCTCTCTCTCTTCTTCGTCTCTCATCTCTCTCTCTCTCCTATATATATTCTATAATATATATATAGTATATATATTAGATTTTATATTATATATATAATATATATATATATAGCACATAATTGTGTGTGTGTGTGTGTATATATTTTCTAACATATTAATAATTTTAGAATATCTCTCTCTCTCTCTCTCTCTCTCTCTCTCTCTCTCTCTCTCTCTTTCTCCCTCGAATGGACTCTAGTGACTAGTGGAGTCCCCCAGGGTTCAGTACTGGGTCCATTATTATTCATAATATATATTAATGATTTAGCCGGCATCATTAACATAATTTCCAAATTCACCGATGACACTAAGATAGGAAATGCAATAATCTCAGAAAGCTATAGAAGTAGCCTGCAATCAGATTTAAACAAGATATCGGAGTGGTCAGAAAATTGGCAGATGCCCTTTAACGTAAACAAATGCCAGATACTACAAATAGGCTCCCGAAACAACAAATACGATTTTTTTTTTTTTTTCTATGTGATTGAGGGAGGCAAAAGGCATTACTGCCTATAGCGAGTGCCTCCCCCATAGTTGAAAGAGTGACAGGGCCAAAATCAAGGGACGTTCGAGCCAAAATGCCTGGACACACGGAGTTTGAAGCAATTTAAGTCATAGGAAGAGGGAAAGACTGATTCTGGGAGAGAGTTCCAGAGCTCAGCTGTTGAGTAGAAGAAAGTTTGAGAGTAACGTTTCACTCTTGTGTTGGAGAGTTGCACAGAGTAGGGGTGGGATTGAGTTGCAAGACGGGTACCACGTGCCCTACGTAAAGGAGGTGGTATGCACTGGGATAGCTCTGAGGAACACTGATTATTATAGTAGCGATAGAATTCGAGAGAGATGCAACATCGCGGCGCAGAGAGAGAGACTGGAGAGAGTTGGTCAGTGGACGGGAGTTAATGATACGACAGGCCTTCCTTTGAACTTTGTCTAGGCGAGAGCGGTGTGAGAGGAACCTCCCCACACATGTGAACAATACTCAATACAAGGGCGCACTATGCCCCTGTACAGAGCAAGAAGCTGTGCAGGGGAAAAGAACCCCCTAAGGCGGTTGAGCACACCGAGCTTCTGGGAGGCTGCCTTAGCAAGACTGGTAATATGGTCCTTCCAAATGAGAGCAGAAGAAAAGGAGACACCAAGAATATTGAGAGAAGATGAAGGGTTGATTTTTGTATTGTTGAAGAATAAGGGATAGTCCGCTGGGAGATCCTGACGTTGTAGATATATGGAGAAATTGGGTTTTGGAAGCATTAAAGTTAACAAGGTTTTCTCTGCCCCAATTGGAAATAGTATTTAGATCAGAATTTACGAGTTCTATGGCTTCATTACGTTTGTCGTTGAGGGATTGCTGGCTGGGGCGCTCTGAAAAACTAATGGAGTATTGTAAGCTTGAGTCGTCTGCGTATGAATGGATGGGAATTAAGGTACAGTTAAGGAGATCATTTTTATAAAAATTAGAAAGAGAATAGGAGATAGGACAGAGCCCTGAGGAACACCGGAGTTTATAGGGTGAGGAAGTGAACAATGGCCGTCCACAACCGCAGCTATGGAACAGCCGGAAAGGAAATTTAGAGACTAAGGCACAGATGGAGGGATATAAACCGAAGGAGGGTAGTTTAGAAATTAAAGATTTATGCCAGACTCTATCGAAGGCTTTCGATATGTCTAGTGCAATAGAAAAAGTCTCACCGAAGTCCCGAAAGGAGGATGACCAAGAGTTAGTAAGATATGAAAGAAGATCACCAGTAGAGCGACCCTTAAGGAAGCCATACTGGCGATCTGAGAGCAGATTATGAGAAGAGAAATGCTTAAGAAATTTGGAAGCAAGAATAGTTTCAAAAACTTTAGAAAGACAAGAGATGAGAGCAATTGGACGATAGTTGGAGGGTTGAGAGCGGTCACCCTTCTTTGGGACAGGTTGAATGTGAGCAAACTTCCAGCATGAAGGGAAGACGTTAGAGGATAGACAGAGACGAAAGAGTTTGCCTAGGCAGGGAGTCAGCACTGAAGCACAGTTTTTGAGAACAACAGGAGGAACACCGTCCGGACCGTACGCCTTATTAGTGTTAAGCCCAGAGAGGGTAGAAAGTACATCTTTAGAAGAGATTAGGATATTAGGCATAAGTAAGAGAGAGGAGGGCGGAGAGGGAGGAATAGCACCGGAATCATCCAAGGTGGAGTTTCTAGCAAAAGTTTGAGCGAAGAGTTTAGCTTTGTCAGAGGAAGAAGTGATGGTTGTGCCATTAGAGTGGGAAAGGGGAGGGAAAGACGAGGAAGAGAAATTGTTGGAGAGGTTTTTGGCTAGATGCCAGAAAGCTTGGGAAGAGCTAGAGTGAATGGAGAAAAGATAAAGAGCGTATCACAAATAAAAGACCTAGGATTGCTTATCAATGAAAATCTAAAATCTACAAGCCAATGCACCGCAGCATCTAACAAAGCAAATAGAGCGCTAGGTTTCATTAAAAGAAATTTTCATTGTCATAGTAAAGACATAGTTGTACCACTATACAAAAGTATTGTGAGGCCACATCTGGAGTATGCTGTGCAGTTTTGGTCTCCCTACTTAATAGAAGACAGAGAAACTAGAATCCGTTTAGCGTAGAGCAACAAAGTTAATCCCTTCTCTCAGAAATAAACCATACAATGAGAGATTAAGAGAACTAGACCTGTTTTCTCTAAGGAACGGAGAATAAGGGGACAGCTAATAGTGTTTTAAGATACTAAAAGGCTTTAGTAACGTAAATTCTAATAATCTATTTAAAATAGCCCAAGAAGGTTCCACAAGAGGAAACAAATTAAAAATAACAGGCAGGAAAGCGAACCTAAACATAACTAAACATTTCTTCACCCGCTGTATTATTAGTGAGTGGAATAAGCTCCCTAATGAAGTTATTGGCAGTGACTCAATATACACATTTAAAAAAAAGGTCAGACACATATCACAGAAAAGTTGGTCTGCAGTAGAAGCTGATCACTGACAAGAGAACCTGGCAGAAATGAACACATTTTCTGTTGAAGAGAGCAGGAAAAAATAAAATAAATAACTATATAAAACATAATTATAATAATAAAAAAAGTGAAGGTGTGCAACTGTGCATGCCTTTTCCTTTCCATTTCTAACTATAATATAAATTCCTTCAGGCGATTTCCAAGCCCTGCAAGGTTATTCACTTCTAACTATTTTCATGTACGGCATATTGCCGGAGGGAGCGGAGGGTGGGGAGAGAGCCTTCATATTTGCTATCCTTTCCTTCCACTTTCTCTTAGGGTTGCTATCTCTATTAGGATTAAATCCTGGCCACCTCGCAGGGATCGTAAGATCTGTGTGGCCAGTGTATCTATGTAAATCGATGTAAATTTCTCTCTCTCCTCGTTCCTCCCTTGCCTCCTCATCACAAACCTACACATCCACGCCCATACACACATATAACCACCCACACCGACACTCACAAAGCCACCCACACCCACATCCTGATATAAACCACTACTCCCAAAAGACGGATAGGCTGGGAAGATCAAATACTGTATAGGCCCGATATGAGAGTGGTGGCTGAGGCGCATAGAGAGATAAGGAGGAGAGAGGGGGGAATAATGGGCTGCAAGGTGTCAACTCTAAGCAATTTGGTTTGAAGACTTGAATGCGTATGGAAAGGAATACAGGAAAATTAACATGAAATAACATTGTTTTGGCCGCCATTTCATCACTTCTAAAGACTTAATTTGAACTATAAACCATAATTTGACCTCTGTATGTACAATAATAATGACTAAAAATAATGGACTCGGCTTTCGTCTGGCAGAATAATTGATAAACATTACGAGGAAAGGTAGAGGCGAGTACAAAGGACAACGAGTGACAGGCTTACATACGGGTTCTGACGAGGCTCTTTATATGTAACCTATATTATGTAAATGAGAATGAACAGGGGAGAGGCGATGATTTAGTAAAGATTATTTGTATTGGTAGGTAGGTAGGTAGGTAGGTAGGTAGGTAGGTAGGTAGGTAGGTAGGTAGGTAGGTAGGTAGGTAGACCGACCGACCGACCGACCGACCGACCGACCGACCGACCGACCGACCGACCGACCGACCGACCGACCGAGAGAGAGAGAGAGAGAGAGAGAGAGAGAGAGAGAGAGAGAGCGCGCATCTTTGGCACTGACCTACAATTCAGTGCCTTGTTACAATATGTAAATACTCTTCAGATTTTCCCGCCTTCAAAATTCTGGACGCATTCTCAGAAACTTTAAAAACTAGCACAAACACAATTTAAGTTTTGCGTTGTTGTTATATTTCTAATCTTTTGACTGGGGAGGGTTTTTCGAAGCTAAATAATACCTCCTGGTCTATATTAAATGACGTATTTTTTCAATTAACTGTTATTTATTATTCGGCATATAGATTTTCATAATATACCTCCATAAATGAAGCAAACTCCTACCCATATCCTACTCTTCCGGATGACATGACGCTTCACCCAATCTGACCTAATTTAATCCAAATTAATGTTGGGTGGACCGTGCTTAAGACGGCTTTTGATCCCAGCTTCCTGCGCGGGTCTGGGGGCTCTGATTACCCTCTTTAACCCCTTCTGTACCGGCGACGTCTTCTCCATTTTAGTATGGCTATATTTAGACGGTTTTGGGCAGTTTAAGAAGGATCTGAGGTAGTAAAGAGGGTTCAGTAAGAAAGTTCGAATCATGTTTATTGCTGGAGGCCCTCTTTAAACTGAATAAACTCATCTAATAGTAGCCAAACTCAAGTTACAAGGAGAGCACTGGTACTGAAAGGGTTAACCCCTTAGATTAGAAGACCATGTTTTAATTAAGTCTTGGTATCTCCTGATGTTATACTAACTTATGGGGGGTGACCTGCTTTTTTTTCTCTCCTTTTCTCTCTTTCTCTGGCTTGTATCCATTCGGCCCATTCAGCCTACTGTTTTAAGACGTTTATCCTCATCAAGGTCTTAAAATTGACAGAAATAGGGTGAAAGTTCTTAAAATCACCAAACTGATGGGACGAACGTCTTAAAATCTCAAAAGCAATGGGGCAAACCATGAGGGAGAGAGGGGTAAAGAAGCAAATCCTTCAAGTGGAAATCTCCCCTTAAGGATCGATAAATATAAAAAAAAAAAAAAGGAAAAGTGGGGATTGGGCCTGAGTAAATAGATAGATAGAATAAAAAAGACGTCGCCGGTACAGAAGGGGTTAATTCCCCCGAGAACAAAGGGTTGGCCGGAACTTTGGCTTTGGTCTGTACATAGTCAACTTTAGGGGCTATAAATGACCAACCTCAACCTCTCAATGTGTCACAGGGGAGATAGATACATAGATAGGTAGATAGGTAGATAGATAGATAGATAGATAGATAGATAGATAGCTATCTATCTATCTATTGCCTGACGCCGTGATCCCCGAAGGGGTGGCCACAAACGAACCGCACCCCATGCACCTCTGTCCCCAGTCAGTCGACGCCCCTCCTCCCAACCAGCACCGCCTTCATCCATATACTTTCTCACTCCATCCTTCCACTTCTCCTTCGGTTTACTCTCCCCCTCTGTTCTTCCATCTTGCTCTCGTACACCTTCTTAGTCATTCTCTCGCTTCCCATACGTTCCATATGGCCGAACCATCTCAAGGTGTTCCTTTTCACACTTTCCAGCACATCTACCTCCACACCACACCTCTTTCTTACTTCCTCATTTGTCTGTCTATCCCTCCATGTAACTCCGCACGCAACTCAAGTAACTCATTTCCACCCCTCTCACTCTTGGTCTGATTCTCTTCTCAAACGTCCATGCTTCGCTTCTGTAAGTCAGTGTCGGGATTACCACACTGTCATGCAAGGACTTCTTCACTTCCATACTGACCACCCTATTTCTTGTTACTGCTTTCAGCGTTCCAACAACCCTCTTCCCCTGTTGCACCCTCTCCCGCACTTCTTCATCCATAGTCCCATCTTTACTCAGCACACTGCCCAGGTACTTAAATGAGCTGACAATCTCCATAGCCTGACCGTTCAACTCCACCTCACACTCTGTGGCTTCACCCCTTTCGAAGACCATAACCTTGCTCTTCCCCGCATTTACCTTCAGATTCCGTTTTTCGCACACTGTTCCAAACGCATTTACCAGACCCTGCAACTCCCATTCATTATCGCTCATCAGAACTGTATCATCAGTAAACAGCAGTACAGGCAGCTTCCACTCATTTCCCTCCTTTATCAGCGATATGCCAACGTCCACTGCTCTTCCTTGTATTTCTTTTATTACTCCATCCATATATATACAGTAAACAACCACGGGGACATCACACACCCCTGTTTCAACCCAACATTCAGGTTAAAGAACTCGCTCTGCTCACTCTCCACACGTACTGCCACCTTTGCACCCTCATACATGCTCTCTACTGCTTTCAGCAACTTGCCATCTACTCCGTATATTCTAAGTACTTTACACATGCCTTCTCTATCCACTCTGTAATAGGCCTTCTCCAAGTCCATAAAGGCAACATACACCTTTTGTTGCTAGGTAGATAGCTAAAGAGATGTATAAAGATAAATAAATATGAAATAACATGTAAAAGTTGCAAAACAAACAAACCAAAACAAGAACGGCACAATATAAAGACAACAAAACTTATCAAAATAACTATGTGGGAACAACGATTTAGAACAACATAATTTTAAAATAAAGAAACTCACACCCACCACCTATAGAGTACATCACTATTATATGAAGACGTGAATGTGTTTCCCAAGCACATTAGTCGCACATACTGTATATTAAGGGGGGATGGGCCGGTTTTCTGGACCACTTTCTCCCTCATGTTTAGCCCCATTAGTTTTCAGCTGTTAAGATGCTTACCCCACTAGTTAGTCAATTTTAAGACCTTTCGCCCCATTTCTTAGTCAATATTTAGACCTTTCGTGCTATTTAGGTGTCGATTTTTTCCCTGGCGAACGATAGTGAGCCTGTAATGTTGGAAGAACAGGCCTTCGGCCGGGAAATGTTTCTGCCAAAAAATGTACAAATTAATCTAGAAGAGGGATCTAATGGATGTTTTCTTTTAATTTTATGGAGGTCTAGGGAGGAAACTAGAAAAATAATGAATACATGCTTATACTGTACCGCCCAAAAAGTGAAGCATCCCCCTTAACGTACTCTCGTCATATTCAAGGAATTAGTCAATTTAGGCAATTCAAGACGTTCTAATATAATTATAATTAGAGAAGCTATTATTATTATTATTATTATTATTATTATTATTATTATTTTTGATATTACTTGTATTGTTTTATATATATATATATATCCAGGGAAAAAGGTACGCGCATGAATCGAGTACTGTTCGCACGTGTGGGGATATTCCGATATACAGCAATTCTCGAAAGAGTAGAGTCAAAAGTACTTCGTCTCATCAGGTAAACTACTCTTAGTAGGCTATTTATCTGCAATCTGTCTCTATTCGCCGTGATTTTTCATCTCTCTCTATCTCTCTCTCTCTCTCTCTCTCTCTCTCTCTCTCTCTCATTTCTTGTCGCGATTACAATAATCACTGTTCCTCATAGATTTCTTAAGTTATACTTTCTCCCTTACGGAAAATAGGAGGCACTCGCCTTTCAACTCATTCACACTCCTATTCTGTCTAAATTTCTAACCAAAGAGTGAACTGAATTTCCCAGTTTTCCATCCACTGAACAAGTAAACGTATGCAACTCTCTCCCGAAGTCTAAATTTCCTTCATTCTACAACTTAACTCCTTCAGGTACTGCGTGTCCAGACATTTGGATTAATACGTACTTTAAATTTGGCTTTACCACTTATTCAAGTCTAATGACACTCGCCACAGGCAAGTTTGCCTTTTGTCTCCTTCTTACACACACACACACACACATATATAAGAGAGAGAGAGAGAGAGAGAGAGAGAGAGAGAGAGAGAGAGAGAGAGAGAGAGAGAGAGAGAGAGAGAGAGAGAGAGAGCGCGCGCGCGGTGGTCGTGTGTATTTTCACCGTAAATGCCTCCTCCTCCTGGGTAAACCTGTTGGTTGGTCCTTTACTTCCCTGTCACTAAGGGGGCCCACCTCGCATTTTTTATCTTCCTCTCCCTCTCTCTTTGGCTTGTATCCATTCTGCCCCATTCAGCCTACTGTTTTAAGACGTTTACCCCCATCCAGGTGTCAATATTTTCTTGGCGAGCGGTAGCAAGCCAGCATATATATATTTTTGTTTTGACAGCAAGCTAAATTTGTAAATTTTTCGATAGAAAAAAGTCTCCGGCGAAGCCGGATTTCTCTATACAACGAAGAAATCGACACCTGGATGGGGATACACATCTTAAAACAGTTGGCTGAATGGGGCTGAATGGATACAAGCCAGAGAAAGAGAAAAGGAGAGAAAGATAAAAATAAAAAAAAACGGTGACCCCCCTTAAGAGAAACTTCCTCAATGTGTTAGCCATTCACAGGATTTGTTTCTTTTTTCTTTTGGCGTATGTGTGTGTGTGTGTGGGTTCAAAGTTTTAGCGGAGTAATTTGAGAAGGGAGTGAGGGAGCTTCTATTGATGGTGGATAAATAGATAAATAGGTAAATAGATATAAGACTACACAAAAACAGAATAGATAAGCGAATATATAAATACAAACTTGATATGGAAAAATATATAGATAGATAGATTGACAGATATAAATGTATATGGAGAAACATATACAATGCTAATTTCAACTTGATTAGTACCGTATAACATGAACAATAATTATATATATATATATATATATATATATATATATATATATATACTGTGGGTAAGGTTAAGTTCTGATCCAGTTAGTAAGTTATGGGGATTGGGATACTTTGAGGGGTCCAAGATGGGATCGATCCAGGAAGGTAAGAAGGGAGGGATGAGAATAGCATAGAATGAAATACAGTTATAGAATAAATCAGAACTGAATAAATACGTGACAACTAATAGAAAAGAGCAAGACAATTCTTGCCACTTCTTAGTCAATTTTAAGACCTTTTATTAATGTCATTTAGGTGTCGATTTTTTTCCTGGCGAGCGATAGCGAGCCTGCAATGTAGGACGAACCTGCCTTTGACTGGGATATTTTTCTACCGAAAAAATTGTACATAAAAATATATTTCGAAGGGGTCTTGGGAGTAATTTCTAAAGCTTGGTGGAGCTTTAAGAAACAAACTAATAACTAAGGGGGGATGGGCCGGTTTTCTGGACCACTTTCTCCCTCATGTTTAGCCACATTAGTTTTCAGATGTTAAGATGTTTGCCCCATTAGTTAGTCGATTTTAAGACCTTTCGCCCCATTTCTTCGTCAACATTTAGACCTTTCGTGCTATTTAGGTGTCGATTTTTTCCCTGGCGAACGATAGTGAGCCTGTAATGTTGGAAGAACGGGCCTTCGGCCGACACATTTTTCTACCGAAAAATTTACAAATTAATCTAGAAGGGGGAATGGATGTTTTTTTTTTTAAATTTGATGGAGGTCTAGGGAGGAAACTAGAAAAATAATGAATACATGCACAAATCGCCCAAAAAGTGAACCATCTCCCTTAAAACTCCACCTTCCTTACCGTGGCGTATTGGTTGGAACGCTTGATTCACAGCCAAGAGGATCAGGGTTCGATTACCCCTCGGACCGAGATGGTGGGGTAGTCACTTTCCACCCTGTACAGTCTCGCTAATAAGTGTTGTCTCGGCATCAAGTATGTTTTGATCACTAATTGGTATCAGCAATATCTAAGCTTCATTTCTTCATATCGAGTGAAATATACAAACAAAATTCCTACACTTACCCACCCTATTCAACATCTGGCAGACATTAATACATCACAGAGCAAGCCAAACGTAATGACCGCTGGGACATGACTTATTAGCGCGACCGTACCTCTGTTCCTGCAGCAGTAAATGGTGACATGGTGCAAGTGGGCTGTTGTGAAGTCCTCTCTGGGCTAAATGTGATGGCTTGTCATGCTTTTCTGAATTAAGGTGTGTGACTGTGTGTGTGTGTGTATGGGGGGGGGGGGGGCTTCCTCCTCATGGTCCAGTAGTTTGGCGATATTAATACCTTTTGCCCCATTTCGTTGTCAATTTTAAGACCTTTCGTGCCATTTAGGTGTCGATTTGTTCCTGGCGAGCGATAGCGAGCCTGTAATCTTAAGAGTAACCGGCCTTCGGCCGGGAAATTTTTCTACCGAAAAATGTACAAATTTATCTTGAAGGGGGGGTCTAGGGGGTGTTTTTCTAAGCTTGATGGAAGTCTAGGAAGGAAACTAAAAAAATATACGAATACATGAATTAATAGACCAAACAAACGGTCAGTCTCCCATTAATGTATGTATGTATGTATGTATGTATGTATGTATGTATGGTGTATATCTCTAACTCCAACCTTGGAGAACATAATTTTTCCCTTTTTTGTGCCCCATCTCCTGTATTGGTTATCTTATTACTTAAAGCGCGCTCTCTCTCTCTCTCTCTCTCTCTCTCTCTCTCTCTCTGTATATATCTTTCCATCTGCCACCCTCTCTCTCTCTCTCTCTCTCTGTATATATCTTTCCATCTGCCACCCTCTCTCTTTCCCTTCTCCTCTGAACCCCTCTCAGCTTCCTTCTCTCTCTCTCTCTCTCTCTCTCTCTCTCTCTCTCTCTCTCTCTCTCATACTTAAAGCTCTCTCGTCTCTTTATTTCTACCTCTTTGTATTGTTATTCTCTCTCTCTCTCTCTCTCTCTCTCTCTCTCTCTCATAACCAGCCCATTTCCACCATGATGTGTGCAGTCTCAGGTTACTTAAGTCTCGCTTTACCAATTAACCCTGGTTTTCGCGACTCCGGTACCAGCGGTTTGGGTTATGGTCGCCGAGTTTGGCACAGATTTTGGGTTTTTTATTTCCATTTGTCCTGTTTTGGAGGTGTGTGTGTGTGGGTGTGGGTGTATGTGTGTATGTGTGTGTGGGTATGTGTGTGTGTGTATATGTGTGTGTGTGTGTGTGGGTATCTGTGTGTGTAGGTGTGTGCGTGCACGTGTGTGTGTGTGTTTGTGTGTGTGTGTGTGTGTAATACAAATAAATAAATAATAATAGTAATACAAATAATAATCGGTTTATTTAGAGCCGGCAGCCAATCAGGCTGAAAATGCACAATTCCTTAACTTAACTTAAGTTGTCACAATATTCGACTCTGGCTTCCACAAGGGCGCCTACATACCCCTAGAAGGGGTAGGATGTGGGCAGGGAACCAGGTGGAACCCAAAGGTGGCACATCCACACCTAACCTCCACAGTCCGGAAAGTTTTTGACAGAAACCTAACCGGCAGGTAGCTGGGATCGAACCCACGCTACCTGATTCAAGCGACTAGAGTATGGTGACTTAGTGTGCTCCGCCAGTGTGACCGTGTGTGTGTGGGTATGTGTGTGTGTGTGTGTGTGTGGGTATGTGTGTATGTGTGTGTGTGTGTGTGTGTGTGTGTGTGGGTATGTGTGTGTGGGTATGTGTGTGTGTGTGGGTATGTGTGTGTGTGGGTATGTGTGTGTGTGTATGTGTGTGTGTGGGGGTATGTGTGTGTGTGTGGGTATATGTGTGCGTGTGTGGGTATGTGTGAGTGTGTGGGTGTATATGTGTGTGTGTGTGTGTGTAGATACATATGTGTTGGTATATATGTTGTGTGTGGCTATATGTGTGTGTGAGTAAATGTGGGTATGGGTGTGTGTGTGTTTTTTTTTTCTTCTATATTCCAACTACTCCCTCTCGGGCATAGCCTGAGAGCCTGCACATTCACCGCTCAACACGGTGAAGCCCGTGAGGTCTTGTTCCAGCCTAGGAAGTGAGACAAGTGAAGCACGAGCTACAACCAGCCCTCGCCAACCTGCCATCGCAGACGCACTGGTCTTGGTTGCCCACTCTGGCTCGAAGCAGTCCCACTTCTGAGGCTGCTTCGCCTTTATGCTTCACTGTCTCACTTCCTAGACTCGGACCCTCACTCTCAGAACGCCACCTATTGAGAAATTAACTCACTAGGCATTGCCCCCCTGTAGCATATTTTGAATATGGGAATATTCATACACTGCTATTTAATCAGGGAACAATGAGGGTATTTTTTTGGCGTTTCGGTGGGCTTTGTGGTAATATGTAGGCATGTGTAATTTCCCTTTCAAACCAATGTATTCCTATACTATATATATATAAAAGCTTTCCTTGTGGGCATTTCCTGACCCATAAGGTTACACTTCATCCTATTTTCCGGTACAGCATTTTAGCCGGAGAGAGCTGAAGGTGGGGAGAGAGCCTTATACTTTACTGTCCTATTCTTCCACTATAAACTATCAATGTCTATTAGTATTAAGGCCGGACCACCTAGTTGGGACCGCAAGGTCTGTGTGGTCTGAGTATATGTGTAACTCTCTCTCTCTTTCTATATTCTCTCTGTGCTCTCTATCTCTCCTCTCCCTCTCTCTCTCTCTCTCTCTCTCTCTCTCACCCCTACCTACCTCCAAGTTTTCCTCTAAGCTGTCAGTCTGCTCTCTCACTCACTGACAGCTGCCTTCCTTTCTTGCTTGCTGGCCAAACCTTACTCCCCCCCCCCCCCCCCTTCGTCGATCTCCGCCCCCATCGATTGCTTTATCTCTCTCACTCACTCACTCACTCACTCTCACACTCTCTCTCATATCATTGTTTTCCTATTGTTTTGGTTTTTAACCCACTATGGACCGGTGACGTCCTTTTCATCCTATTCTGAGTACTATAAGATAATTAGACAATTGTATTCAGTTTAAAAAGGGCCTCCAGCAATAATTAACACACTTCGAACTATCTCACTTCATCATATTTACTAACACAGATCCTTCTTAAACTGCACAGAATCGTCTAAATGTAGCTAGAAGAAAATTCAAAAGACGTCGACAGTACAGAAGGGGTTAAAGTTAAGGAGGGCCAACGGCTTTTTTTATTTTTTTCTCCTTTTCTCTCTTTCCCTGGCTTGTATCCAGTCGGCCCCATTCAGCCAACTGTTTTAAGACGTTTATCCCCATCCAGGTGTCGATTTCTTCCTGGTGAGCGATAGCGAGCCAGCATTGTATGGAGAAATCCGGCTTCGCCGGAATCATTTTTCTATCGAAAAATGTACAAATTTAGCTTGCTGTCAAAACAAAACTATATATATGCTGGCTCGTTACCGCTCGCCAGGAAAATATTGACACCTGGATGGGGGTAAACGTCTTAAAACAGTAGACTGAATGGGGCCGAATGAATACAAGCCAAAGAGAGAGGGAGAGAAAGAGAAAAAAGGCGAGGTGGGCCCCCTTAAAAGATTGGAATCGGCGTGACCTTCTACACTCCCATGGCTGTACGTATGTACGTGTTTAGTGCATTGCATGATTGTATGCAGTTTAAGGGACCCCACCTCGCCTTTGTTCTCTCCTTTTCTCTCTTTCTCTAGCTTGTATCCATTCGGCCCCATTCAGCCTACTGTTTTAAGACGTTTACCCTCATCCAGGTGTCAATATTTTCCTTGCGAGCGGTAGCGAGCCAGCATATATGTATCTTTGTTTTGACAGCAAGCTAAATTCGTACATTTTTCGATAGAAAAATGTTTCCGGCGAATCCAGATTTCTCCATACAATGCTGGCTCGCTATCGCTCGCCAAGAAGAAATCGTCACCTAGATGGGGATAAACGTCTTAAAACAGTTGGGTGAATGGGGCCGAATGGATACAAGCCAAAGAGAGAGGGGGAGAAAATGATAAAATAAGCGAGGTGGGCTCCCTTAAGAAGGACCAAATTTATTAAGAAGGTTTATTGAGATGGTATTTACCAATCTGAGTCGTAGAGGAAGATTATAAACTAAAGAAAATCGTCTAGTGGTAACCAGAATATGATGACAATTACGCAATGGTAGTGAAGGGGTTAATATCGATACCTAAAGCTCAAACAATATTTACAGCCTAACATTCAAAAGTTAAAAACATTAAGTCGTTTGGCCAGATCAGATCAGATCAGATGAAGTATTGAGGGATGCCTTACCTTTGGATACCTTTGGATGTGTTCGCCGCTCCTCTAGCGGCACCAAGGAGCGCGACGCCCCTCGTTATGGGTGGTGATTTGGTGCAGTAGACTGTTTGAAGCGACAGCTCGCTCCCTTGCGAGGATGGGCTCGTCTGGCACTTTTTGCAGTTCGACATCTAGGGCTCTCTTGAAGTTGTCTAACGAAATGTCCCTCATGTCTCTTACTCGCCGTGGGAGTTTGTTGAAGAGACGTGGGCCTCTGTGTGATAACCAGCCCTCTCGCAGAGAGCCCATAGCACCCCTGTTATTCATCCGGGGGATTTCGCATTCCCAGCCTCTCCTATCACTGAATTTCATGACTATCAGAGTATGTAGGTTTGGTACTAAACCCTCTGCGATTTTCCATGTGTATATTATTAGGTAACGTTCTCTTCTACGTTCCAGTGAGTACAGATTCAGTGCTCTTAAACGCTCCCAATAGTGTAGATGTTTTATCGAACTTATATGCGAAGTGAAATTTCTTTGTACACTCTCTACGTCATTTATTTCACCTGTTTTGTATGGGGATGTTAATACGCTACAGTATTCAAGCCGCGGTAGCACTAGAGATTTGAAGAGCGTTATCATAGGCAATTCACCGCGTGTTTTAAAAGTACGCAGAATCCAACCCGTTAGACGTTTCGCAGCCGCCACTTTGAAACCCATATTTTCAGACATTAATACCCCAAGGTCTTTCACACTGTCTTTCCGTTCTATTATGTGGTTAGATTCTGTTAAGTAATTTGTAATTTCTTTAACACCATTATTATCTCCGTACCGTATTAATTGGAATTTTTCCTCATTGAATTGCATGTTGTTTTCCCTGGTCCACTGGAACACTACATTCATGTCTTCCTGCAGTCGGCCCGTGTCCTCTTGTGTGTTTACTATCTTACTTAATTTTGTGTCATCAGCAAAAGACGACACCGTACTGTGTCTGGTGTTGGTATCTATGTCGCAAATTAGTATGAAGAACAGAAGGGGCGCTAGCACTGTTCCTTGGGGCACTGAGCTTTTGACATCCGAAGGCTCAGAAGTGACTTGGTTTACTGCTACCGATTGTTTTCGGTTTACGAGGAAATTGTATATCCACCGTCCGATTTTCCCAGTATACCTTTTGCTTCAGTTTGTGGGCTATTATACCATGGTCACATTTATCAAATGCCTTAGCAAAATCGGTGTAAATGACATCCACGTTTTTCTTTTCTTCTAGCGCTTTAAGAATTTTGTCATAGTGTTCCAAAAGTTGTGAGAGACATGATCTTCCCGCTCTAAACCCATGTTGACCGGTGTTGTGTAGTTCATTTGCCTCCATGAATGTTGAAATTTTGCTTCGCAGGACTCGCTCGAAAACTTTAATGATGTGAGAGGTTAGAGCTACCGGGCGGTAGTTTTTGGTAGTGCTTTACTCCCTCCTTTATGCAGTGGGGCAATTATTGCATTTTTCAAGCTATTGGTATGTCACCAGTGTCTAAACTCCTTCTCCACATTATAGCCAGGGGTTTTGAGAGGTTTTCCTTACATTTTTCCATTAGGATCGAATCCCATGAGTCCGGGCCTGGTGCCGAGTGGGATGGCATGTTGGAAATGGCCTCTTCTATGTCTTTTGGACCGAAATCAATATCCAGCATCTGAGGGGTTTCCGTGGGGGAGGTTTCCATGAAAAATATATTTTGGTCTCTGATGACTTTTGTTTCATCAGGCTCACTGAATGCCATTTCATACTGCCTGCTTAAGAGTTCGCTCATTTCCTTTTGTCCCCTGTGAAAGAGCCGTCCCCTTTGCTCAGTGGGCCGATGTTTGATGTTGTTTTAGCCTTTTGTTTGGCGTATGAAAAGAAGTATTGGAATTTTCCTTTATACCTGCAATAGCTTTCCTCTCCTCTTCCATATGTTGTAGTTCATATGATATTCTTAGCCTTTGTTCAATTTCCACAATTTCTCTATCTATTTCGACCTTTTGCCTATCCTGTAGATTTTGATGTGTGCGTCTTTGTGTGAGTAATTTTCTTCTTCTGTACAGCCTCCTCCTTTCCCGATCTTGTTTGCTTCTTCGTTTTGTTTGTCTTGCAGGTATATGGTGGCTACAGATTTGGGTCATGGTTTCTGTTATTAAGACTAGACATTCTGCTGGTGTCAGGTTATCCATTAAATCTTCCCAGTCTATTTCCTCCATTTCTTGATTTACCTCTTCCCACCTAATGTTTTTGTTATTGAAGTTAAATTTACTGAAGGGGCCGGTTTTTGTTCTCGATTCTGAGGTTGTCTGTACACTTTCTAAGGTTGTTTTGATCTCAATTAATTTATGATCTGAGTATGTTGTGTCCGATATGTTAATGCTGTGTACTAGAGAGTCGTTGTTAGTGAAGACCAGGTCTAAGATATTGTTTCCCGTGTGGGTTCAGCAATATGTTGGGTAAGACTAAAAAAATCACAAAAGTTCAAAAAGCTCTCTCGTATTAGTATTTGCTTCTCCGGTGTTATTTGCCACTAAATGGTTTTCTAGTTGTCTCCATTTAATGTTTGGTAGGTTAAAGTCTCCTAGCCATATAATATTTGGTGTTGGGTTCCCCAGGGTTTCCACTTCTGATTTTATTTTGTTGAGCTGGGTTTTGAATTCTTCTCGGGATGAGTCTGGAGGCCTGTATGTAACAATAACTGCTAAATTTAGGGATTCTATTTTAACTCCAATATTTCCACCACTTCATTACTGTTATTTAGGAATTCAGTACATATCAGTGAGTCATGTATGTACAAGGCTACACCTCCATGTGATCTATGCGTTCTGTCCGCCCTATGTAGGTTGTAACCAGGAATCCATACCTCACATACCTCACTATAAGCCTTTGCAACGGCACCTCTTATTTACATTTTACTTTTCCTATTTTTCTGAAGCTTGTACCCAATAAACAATTTTACGTTGTCACAACGTCATATATAAGTGTAGCCGCAACTTAACAACATACGAAAATAACGTGGTATTTACGTACATGCGTGAACAACCACAAAAGTCACAGGACCAAAACACATAATGTTGTAGAATAACGTAAATAGACCATAATTTAACCAACTACTAAGGTGTATTTTTCTATGTTGTCATAACCTTCCAAATGCCAAGATATACAACTTAACAATATTAAGAAGAATACGTTGTATTCACGTAAATGCGTAAACAACCATAAAGATCGCCGGACTATAATACAGAATGTTGTAGGATGACGTATATAGACCAACATATCATTAACTACTACAACGTATTCTACTATGTTGTCAAAACCTTCTAAATACCTCTAGTTATACAACCTGACAACATTACGAAAACTACGTTGTATTCACGTAAATGCGTGAACAACCACAACAGTTGACATAGGCCTACAGTGTACCCCTATGTAAATATTGTGACCCCCATCCCGATCAGACCTCATACGCCAAGCTAATGATATTGTGGCTCCAAACCCTATCTACAACCCTCAACACAATCCACTATTAATATAACGAGTCCCTGGTGTACCATAGCCGGTACAGTGTACCCCTATTTCAATATTGTGACCTCCATACCGGTCAGACCTCATATAGCAAGCATAATGATATTGTGGCTCTAGTATTGTGACCTCACAAACCACGACCTTATAGTGGCTGTGCTCCAGACCCACCCTTACCATAATTGGACAACCCTCCATACAATCCTCTCATATAGCAAGCTAACTATTGTGGCTCCAGACCCTATCCACAACCCTCAACACAATCCGCTATTAATAAACGAGTACCTGGTGTACCATAGCCGGTACAGTGTACCCCTATGTCAATATTGTGACCTCCATACCCGTCAGACCTCATATAGCAAGCTAATGATATTGTGGCTCCAGACCCTAACCACAACCCTCAACACAATCCACTATTAATATAACGAGTACCTGGTGTACCATAGCCGGTACAGTGTACCCCTATGTCAATATTGTGACCTCCATACCGGTCAGACCTTACATAGCAAGCTAATGATATTGTGGCTCCAGACCCTATCCACAACCCTCAACACAATCCACTATTAATATAACGAGTACCTGGTGTACCATAGCCGGTACAGTGTACCCCTATGTCAATATTGTGACCTCCATACCGGTCAGACCTCATATAGCAAGCTAATGATATTGTGGCTCCAGACCCTATCCACAACCCTCAACACAATCCACTATTAATATAACGAGTACCTGGTGTACCATAGCCGGTACAGTGTACCCCTATGTCAATATTGTGACATCCATACCGGTCAGACCTTATATAGCAAGCTAATGATATTGTGGCTCCATACCCTATCCACAACCCTCAACACAATCCACAATTAATATAACGAGTACCTGGTGTACCATAGCCGGTACAGTGTACCCCTATGTCAATATTGTGACCTCCATACCGGTCAGACCTCATATAGCAAGCTAATGATATTGTGGCTCCAGACCCTATCCACAACCCTCAACACAATCCACTATTAATATAACGAGTACCTGGTGTACCATAGCCGGTACAGTGTACCTCTATGTCAATATTGTGACCTCCATACCGGTCAGACCTCATATAGCAAGCTAATGATATTGTGGCTCCAGACCCTATCACCCTCAACACAATCCACTATTAATATAACGAGTACCTGGTGTACCATAGCCGGTACAGTGTACCCCTATGTCAATATTGTGACCTCCATACCGGTCAGACCTTACATAGCAAGCTAATGATATTGTGGCTCCAGACCCTATCCACAACCCTCAACACAATCCACTATTAATATAACGAGTACCTGGTGTACCATAGCCGGTACAGTGTACCCCTATGTCAATATTGTGACCTCCATACCGGTCAGACCTTATATAGCAAGCTAATGATATTGTGGCTCCAGACCCTATCCACAACCCTCAACACAATCCACTATTAATATAACGAGTACCTGGTGTACCATAGCCGGTACAGTGTACCCCTATGTCAATATTGTGACCTCCATACCGGTCAGACCTTACATATCAAGCTAATGATATTGTGGCTCCAGACCCTATCCACAACCCTCAACACAATCCACTATTAATATAACGAGTACTTGGTGTACCATAGCCGGTACAGTGTACCCTATGTCAATATTGTGACCTCCATACCGGTCAGACCTTATATAGCAAGCTAATGATATTGTGGCTCCAGACCCTATCCACAACCCTCAACACAATCCACTATTAATATAACGAGTACCTGGTGTACCATAGCCGGTACAGTGTACCCCTATGTCAATATTGTGACCTCCATACCGGTCAGACCTCCTATAGCAAGCTAATGATATTGTGGCTCCAGACCCTATCCACAACCCTCAACACAATCCACTATTAATATAACGAGTACCTGGTGTACCATAGCCGGTACAGTGTACCCCTATGTCAATATTGTGACCTCCATACCGGTCAGACCTTATATAGCAAGCTAATGATATTGTGGCTCCAGACCCTATCCACAACCCTCAACACAATCCACTATTAATATAACGAGTACCTGGTGTACCATAGCCGGTACAGTGTACCCCTATGTCAATATTGTGACCTCCATACCGGTCAGACCTCATATAGCAAGCTAATGATATTGTGGCTCCAGACCCTATCCACAACCCTCAACACAATCCACTATTAATATAACGAGTACCTGGTGTACCATAGCCGGTACAGTGTACCCCTATGTCAATATTGTGACCTCCATACCGGTCAGACCTCATATAGCAAGCTAATGATATTGTGGCTCCAGACCCTATCCACAACCCTCAACACAATCCACTATTAATATAACGAGTACCTGGTGTACCATAGCCGGTACAGTGTACCCCTATGTCAATATTGTGACCTCCATACCGGTCAGACCTTACATAGCAAGCTAATGATATTGTGGCTCCAGACCCTATCCACAACCCTCAACACAATCCACTATTAATATAACGAGTACCTGGTGTACCATAGCCGGTACAGTGTACCCCTATGTCAATATTGTGACCTCCATACCGGTCAGACCTTACATAGCAAGCTAATGATATTGTGGCTCCAGACCCTATCCACAACCCTCAACACAATCCACTATTAATATAACGAGTACCTGGTGTACCATAGCCGGTACAGTGTACCCCTATGTCAATATTGTGACCTCCATACCGGTCAGACCTTACATAGCAAGCTAATGATATTGTGGCTCCAGACCCTATCCACAACCCTCAACACAATCCACTATTAATATAACGTGTACCTGGTGTACCATAGCCGGTACAGTGTACCCCTATGTCAATATTGTGACCTCCATACCGGTCAGACCTTACATAGCAAGCTAATGATATTGTGGCTCCAGACCCTATCCACAACCCTCAACACAATCCACTATTAATATAACGAGTACCTGGTGTACCATAGCCGGTACAGTGTACCCCTATGTCAATATTGTGACCTCCATACCGGTCAGACCTTACATAGCAAGCTAATGATATTGTGGCTCCAGACCCTATCCACAACCCTCAACACAATCCACTATTAATATAACGAGTACCTGGTGTACCATAGCCGGTACAGTGTACCCCTATGTCAATATTGTGACCTCCATACCGGTCAGACCTTACATAGCAAGCTAATGATATTGTGGCTCCAGACCCTATCCACAACCCTCAACACAATCCACTATTAATATATCGAGTACCTGGTGTACCATAGCCGGTACAGTGTACCCCTATGTCAATATTGTGACCTCCATACCGGTCAGACCTTACATAGCAAGCTAATGATATTGTGGCTCCAGACCCTATCCACAACCCTCAACCAAATCCACTATTAATATAACGAGTACCTGGTGTACCATAGCCGGTACAGTGTACCCCTATGTCAATATTGTGACCTCCATACCGGTCAGACCTCATATAGCAAGCTAATGATATTGTGGCTCCAGACCCTATCCACAACCCTCAACACAATCCACTATTAATATAACGAGTACCTGGTGTACCATAGCCGGTACTGTGTACCCCTATGTCAATATTGTGACCTCCATACCGGTCAGACCTTACATAGCAAGCTAATGATATTGTGGCTCCAGACCCTATCCACAACCCTCAACACAATCCACTATTAATATAACGAGTACCTGGTGTACCATAGCCGGTACAGTGTACCCCTATGTCAATATTGTGACCTCCATACCGGTCAGACCTTACATAGCAAGCTAATGATATTGTGGCTCCAGACCCTATCCCCAACCCTCAACACAATCCACTATTAATATAACGTGTACCTGGTGTACCATAGCCGGTACAGTGTACCCCTATGTCAATATTGTGACCTCCATACCGGTCAGACCTCATATAGCAAGCTAATGATATTGTGGCTCCAGACCCTATCCCCAACCCTCAACACAATCCACTATTAATATAACGAGTACCTGGTGTACCATAGCCGGTACAGTGTACCCCTATGTCAATATTGTGACCTCCATACCGGTCAGACCTTATATAGCAAGCTAATGATATTGTGGCTCCAGACCCTATCGCCAACCCTCAACACAATCCACTATTAATATAACGTGTACCTGGTGTACCATAGCCGGTACAGTGTACCCCTATGTCAATATTGTGACCTCCATACCGGTCAGACCTTACATAGCAAGCTAATGATATTGTGGCTCCAGACCCTATCCACAACCCTCAACACAATCCACTATTAATATAACGAGTACCTGGTGTACCATAGCCGGTACAGTGTACCCCTATGTCAATATTGTGACCTCCACACCGGTCAGACCTTACATAGCAAGCTAATGATATTGTGGCTCCAGACCCTATCCACAACCCTCAACACAATCCACTATTAATATAACGAGTACCTGGTGTACCATAGCCGGTACAGTGTACCCCTATGTCAATATTGTGACCTCCATACCGGTCAGACCTTATATAGCAAGCTAATGATATTGTGGCTCCAGACCCTATCCACAACCCTCAACACAATCCACTATTAATATAACGAGTACCTGGTGTACCATAGCCGGTACAGTGTACCCCTATGTCAATATTGTGACCTCCATACCGGTCAGACCTTATAGCAAGCTAATGATATTGTGGCTCCAGACCCTATCTACAACCCTCAACACAATCCACTATTAATATAACGAGTACCTGGTGTACCATAGCCGGTACAGTGTACCCCTATGTCAATATTGTGACCCCCATACCGATCAGACCTCATATAGCAAGCTAATGATATTGTGGCTCCAGACCCTATCCACAACCCTCAACACAATCCACTATTAATATAACGAGTACCTGGTGTACCATAGCCGGTACAGTGTACCCCTATGTCAATATTGTGACCTCCATACCGGTCAGACCTTATATAGCAAGCTAATGATATTGTGGCTCCAGACCCTATCCACAACCCTCAACACAATCCACTATTAATATAACGAGTACCTGGTGTACCATAGCCGGTACAGTGTACCCCTATGTCAATATTGTGACCTCCATACCGGTCAGACCTTACATAGCAAGCTAATGATATTATGGCTCCAGACCCTATCCACAACCCTCAACACAATCCACTATTAATATAACGAGTACCTGGTGTACCATAGCCGGTACAGTGTACCCCTATGTCAATATTGTGACCTCCATACCGGTCAGACCTTACATAGCAAGCTAATGATATTATGGCTCCAGACCCTATCCACAACCCTCAACACAATCCACTATTAATATAACGAGTACCTGGTGTACCATAGCCGGTACAGTGTACCCCTATGTCAATATTGTGACCTCCATACCGGTCAGACCTTACATAGCAAGCTAATGATATTATGGCTCCAGACCCTATCCACAACCCTCAACACAATCCACTATTAATATAACGTGTACCTGGTGTACCATAGCCGGTACAGTGTACCCCTATGTCAATATTGTGACCTCCATACCGGTCAGACCTCATATAGCAAGCTAATGATATTGTGGCTCCAGACCCTATCCACAACCCTCAACACAATCCACTATTAATATAACGAGTACCTGGTGTACCATAGCCGGTACAGTGTACCCCTATGTCAATATTGTGACCTCCATACCGGTCAGACCTTATATAAGCTAATGATATTATGGCTCCAGGCCCTAACCACAACCCTCAACACAATCCACTATTAATATAACGAGTACCTGGTGTACCATGGCCGGTACAGTGTAACCCTATGTCAATATTGTGACCTCCATACCGGTCAGACCTTACATAGCAAGCTAATGATATTATGGCTCCAGACCCTATCCACAACCCTCAACTAAATCCACTATTAATATAACGTGTACTTGGTGTACCATAGCCGGTACAGTGTACCCCTATTTCAATATTGTGACCTCCATACCGGTCAGACCTCATATAGCAAGCTAATGATATTGTGGCTCCAGACCCTATCCACAACCCTCAACACAATCCACTATTAATATAACGAGTACCTGGTGTACCATAGCCGGTACAGTGTACCCCTATGTCAATATTGTGACCTCCATACCGGTCAGACCTCATATAGCAAGCTAATGATATTGTGGCTCCAGACCCTATCCACAACCCTCAACACAATCCACTATTAATATAACGAGTACCTGGTGTACCATAGCCGGTACAGTGTACCCCTATGTCAATATTGTGACCTCCATACCGGTCAGACCTTACATAGCAAGCTAATGATATTATGGCTCCAGACCCTATCCACAACCCTCAACACAATCCACTATTAATATAACGAGTACCTGGTGTACCATAGCCGGTACAGTGTACCCCTATGTCAATATTGTGACCTCCATACCGGTCAGACCTCATATAGCAAGCTAATGATATTGTGGCTCCAGACCCTATCCACAACCCTCAACACAATCCACTATTAATATAACGAGTACCTGGTGTACCATAGCCGGTACAGTGTACCCCTATGTCAATATTGTGACCTCCATACCGGTCAGGCCTTACATAGCAAGCTAATGATATTATGGCTCCAGACCCTATCTACAACCCTCAACACAATCCACTATTAATATAACGAGTACCTGGTGTACCATAGCCGGTACAGTGTACCCCTATGTCAATATTGTGACCTCCATACCGGTCAGACCTCTATTGGCAAGCTAATGATATTGTGGTTCCAGACCCTATCCACAACCCTCAACAATCCACTATTAATATAACGTGTACCTGGTGTACCATAGCCGGTACAGTGTACCCCTATGTCAATATTGTGACCTCCATACCAGTCAGACCTCATATAGCAAGCTAATCATATTGTGGCTCCAGACCCTATCCACAACCCTCAACACAATCCACTATTAATATAACGAGTACCTGGTGTACCATAGCCGGTACAGTGTACCCCTATGTCAATATTGTGACCTCCATACCGGTTAGGCCTTACATAGCAAGCTAATGATATTATGGCTCCAGACCCTATCCACAACCCTCAACACAATCCACTATTAATATAACGAGTACCTGGTGTACCATAGCCGGTACAGTGTACCCCTATGTCAATATTGTGACCTCCATACCGGTCAGACCTTACATAGCAAGCTAATGATATTATGGCTCTAGACCCTATCCTTAACCCTCACACAATCCATTATTAATATAACGAGTACCTGGTGTACCATAGCCGGTACAGTGTACCCCTATGTCAATATTGTGACCTCCATACCGGTCAGACCTCATATAGCAAGCTAATGATATTGTGGCTCCAGACCCTATCCACAACCCTCAACACAATCCACTATTAATATAACGAGTACCTGGTGTACCATAGCCGGTACAGTGTACCCCTATGTCATTATTGTGACCTCCATACCGGTCAGGCCTTACATAGCAAGCTAATGATATTATGGCTCCAGACCCTATCTACAACCCTCAACACAATCCACTATTAATATAACGAGTACCTGGTGTACCATAGCCGGTACAGTGTACCCCTATGTCAATATTGTGACCTCCATACCGGTCAGACCTCATATAGCAAGCTAATGATATTGTGGCTCCAGACCCTATGAACGTTTACATTGTATTACCAAATATCAAACATTAACTTGTCATTATGTAGACTAGCAATGTTTTATTTACATTGTTTTTGTTTGTTCAATACAAGTTTCATTATCACTGTATTAATTCATATGTTGGCACGTGTCAAAGATATAAACAAACAATGTATTCCATAGGTTATGAAACACGTTTTGTATTTACTAAAAATACGTTATGGACGTGTTAACAGTATGTTTGGTAATGTCATTAATGTATGTTATATTAGAACCTCTTAAAAACGTTGATATGACTTTTTGTTAAATCCATTGTAATAGTACTACACCTCTATAATATATAAGTGCCAAACGTTTTAGTAGTAGATGTCGTAGTAGTAGTTGTAGATGTGATATGTTAGTATTAATATAACAAAACTTTTAACTTTTACTCTACATATATAATATACACGGATTTTTTATTTTTTTTTTTATTTCTTTGTTTGTAGTGAAAATACATTCAATGATACCAGATAGACCATTTTTGTACACGTGTATTATACAACCTTCCTACTTAGGTTCCCTTTTACGTGTTCACAACATCACAATAGACGTTTCTTTGATATTGCCAAAAAAACAAAAAACAAAATAACGTTGCCATTATATAGACTACAGTCGTTAAATTTACATTTTTCTTGTTTGTTCAATACCCGTCGCATTATCACATTATGTCATTCCTATTTTGGCACTTGCCAAAGAAGAAAATAGTGTAACCTATAAGTTATGACACACGATTTGTAGTTACTAACTTAGAATGTTGTGACAACGTGTTTACACTATGTGAAGTTAGGTCAATAATGGTGTCATTAAAACATTATAAAAACGTCTTTAGACGTAATTTCAGAAACGTTGAGATATAACCACAGCAGCATAAGTGTCAAACGTTGTACACACGTAACCTGTTTATTGGGAAGGTGTTAAAATCGCCAAACTAATGGGCCGAACGTCTTATAATCTCAAAACTAGTGGGGCTAAACATCAGGGAGAAGGGGCTCCAGAAAAACGGTCTGCCTCCCCTTAAGTAAAGACAAATCAGTGGCTAAGAGCATCAGTTTACCATCACGTGGAAATAAACAAAATCAATGAAATAAATCGGATCGTCTAATGTCGGCCGAAGTCAAATAGAAGGGAGTCTGTGCATTGAAGAAACGATACCCTGTTCCAAATTGCCGACTTGCGAGTTTCGTTCTATAAGGAAGTTGGAGCCGAGAACATCGATATTAAACAGAAATGCAATGATAATTATCTACGTTTCTGATGGATAAATTAAATGTTGAATTGGGTTTTATGTATTTATATATACAGTATATGTATATATATGTATATATATATGTATATATATATATATATATATGTATATATTTATATATGTACTACGACCGTGTTTTAGCTGTAAATGTTGTTAGATGTCGTTGTCTACAGCTCCAACTTCCTTATAGAACGAAACTCGCAAGTCGGCAATTAGTATTCCAGAAATCGTGAATCCTAACCTCTAACTTTGAGAGGTCTAGAGCAAATGGGCTGTAAATTTCCACACCTATTTCCACACCTATTCCCTTTCTGACCCTTACGAAATGGTAGATTAAGAGGGGATGGGTCGGTTTTCTGGACCACTTTCTCCCTCATTTTTAGCCCCATTAGTTTTCAGATGCTAAGATGTTTGCCACATTAGTTAGTCGATTTTGAGAACTTTCGCTCCATTTCGTCGTCAATATTTAGACCTTTCGTGCTATTTAGGTGTCGATTTTTTCCCTGGCGAACGATAGTGAGCCTGTAATGTTGGAAGAACCGGCCTTCGCCCGGGACAATTTTCTACCGAAAAATGTACAAATTAATCTACAAGGGGGATCTAATGGATGTTTTTTTTAAATTTGATGGAGGTCTAGGGAGGATACTAGAAAAATAATGAATGCATGCAAAAATCGCCCAAAAAGATAACCATCCCCCCTTAATTACTCGAGTACTCTAGTCGTGTGTGAGTTATAGGGGTTAAGGGAAGGTTTTTAGTTGATTCCCTAGACTTCCATCAAGCTTAAAATTACTCCCCCTAGACCCCCTTTCAAGATAAACTTGTAAATTTTTCGGCAGAAAAATGTCCCGGCTGAAAGCCGGTTCCTCTTATATTACAGGCTCGCTATCGCTCGCCAGGATAAAATCGACACCTACATGGCACGAAAGGTCTTAAAATTGACAGAAATGGGTCGAAGGTTCTTAAAATCGTCAAAATAATGGGGCGAACGTCTTAAAATTAGAAAAGCAATGGGGCTAAACATGAGGGAGAAAGGAGTCCAGAAAAAAATATCTCAAGTGGATATCTCCCCTGTTCGAGAGTTTTGGCCTGTTTGTTTGGAACAGGGTATAGCCCGATCAATCATATGACCCCATGTTACGCTATGTTTCTCTTTGACTACCTCCAGGCGATTTTATTCAATTATTGACTTTATTAATTGTTATTTTATTCAATGTATTGCTATGTATGTAGTAATGTACACCCTATGTGGTGGATTGTGTTCTTTTATTTAATAACAACAATATTATTTTAGCAAGCGTTATTTCCACAGCGATTTTGATAAGTTATTTTACCTTTATCTTGTATCGTCCCTTTTTTTTTTTTTTTTTTTTCCAAGTTTTACATTTTAATTTAAGAAGAATCAGTAAATGTTATATTGTACAATACTACCATTTCATTCCCAAAGGTTCTTCATAGATCGAATACAATCCTTTGACTGTATTATTGATAAACTATGGATATCTTGGTGTGCTTGAAGGGGTTAAAGAGAAGCAGCCAATAAAGGTTATCAAGGAGGCACGAACACTACTAAAGGGGATAGTGACTGGGGGGGTTTTTTTTTTGGGGGGGGGGGTCTATTAATTAATTTGTTCGTATATATTTTAGTTTCCTCGCTAGACCTCCCTCAAACTTAGAAAACACCCCCTAGACCCCACTTCAAGATAAATTTGTACATTTTTCGGTAGAAAAATGGCCCGGCCGAAGGCCGGTTCCTCCTATAATTACAGGCTCGCTATCGCTCGCCAGGAAAAAAATCTACATCTAAATGGCACGATAGGTCTTAAAATTGACAACGAAATAGAGGTAAAAGGTGTTAAAATTGACAACGAAATAGAGGTAAAGGTGTTAAAATTGACAACGAAATAGAGGTAAAGGTGTTAAAATCGCCAAACTAATGGGCAGAAAGTCATAACATTTCAAAACTAATATGTTAAACATTAGGAAGAAGGCGGTCCCAAAAAAGCCACTACCTGCCCCTTAAGCTCGAGCAAAACACTTGACGAAGGCGGAAAGTGGTGAAGGAGGAGGAGGAGGAGGAGATGATGAGGGGAAAGAGGAAGGAGGAGGAAATGAGGGGAAGAGGAGGGAGAGATGAGGGGGAAGAAGACGAGGAGGAGGAGGAGGAGGAGGAGGAGGAAGAAGACGAGAAGAAGAATGAGGAGCAGAAGTATGGGAGAAGGAGGAAAAACGATGAGAAAATAGTGAATAGGGAGCTGTGGGAGGAGGAAGAGGAGAAAGATTGGAGAAGAATGAGGGGGCATTTTGTAAAGGAGGAGGAGGAGAAGCAAATGGAAGAAGAAGAAGAAGAAGAAGTAGAAGAAGAAGAAGTAGAAGAAGAAGTAGAAGTAGAAGAAGAAGTAGAAGTAGAAGAAGAGGAAGAAGAAGAAGAAGAAAAATGGCAATAGAAAAAAATGACTGATCCCCATCTTAAGGAGGAGTTTAGTTTGCTCCCTAGCCCTCCATCAAGCTTAAGGGAATATTTCCACTTGAGGGAGTTTTTTCTTGACTCCTTTCTCCCTCATGTTTAGCCCCATTGCTTTTCTAATTTTAAGACGTTCGCCCCATTATTTTGACGATTTTAAGAACTTTCGACCCATTTCTGTCAATTTTAAGACCTTTCGTGCCATTTAGGTGTCGATTTTATCCTGGCGAGCGATAGCGAGTCTGTAATATAAGAGGAACCGGCTTTCAGCCGGGACATTTTCTACCGAAAAATGTACAAATTTATCTTGAAAGAGGGTCAAGGGGGTGAAATTTTAAGATTGCTGGAAGAGTAGAAAACAAACTAAAAACCTCCCCTTAAGAAACACACGCAAGACCCCTTTCAAGATAAATTGGTACTTTTTGGGGTAGAATAATGGGTTCCTCTTACAGTACAAGCTCGTTATCGCTCGCCTGGGAAAAAATGGACACCTAAATGGCACGAAAGGTCTTGATATTGATAAAGAAATGGGACGAAAATGGCTGTAGATATCTAACTGTATTTATTCACCAAATCAGCTTAATGCAGAATATTATTGACAATAAATGCGTTTTCCTGCTTCAAGTAAGTTTGTTACAAAATGCTGAACTCAAGCTGAGAACCTGCAACAATATTAAATCCTATAACTCATTCACAATACAAGTTCCAGGTTCATGTCTTGGTGATAAGTAACGCCCCGTTCTTAACATGAATCATCAATTACAATCCCCAATGTACTTGAATAAACTAATGAACGTATATGGTCCTCCCGGGATTCGAACTCGGGACACCACACCCAGAACATAAGCACCTAAACCATTACACCTCAAACACAGAAGATACAAATTTAGCCTGCTGTCAAACAAAACTAAAAAATATACTGTCAAATATAATTGACACCTGGATGGGAATAAACGTCTTAAAACAGTAGGCTGAATGGGGCCAAATGGATACAAGCCAGAGAAAGATAGAAAAGGACAGAACAAAAACAGGTCACCCCCCTTAAGGGAATATAAAGGGGATATCATACAAGGGAACTAACAATTAAGTTAAAAAGCGTAATAGTAACAAGCCACTGAGAAAAGTGAGGAAAGACAGAGATCCAGACGTATTAATTAGACGGAGATCCAGACGTATTAATTAGACGGAGATCCAGACGTATTAATTATACGGAGATCCAGACGTATTAATTAGACGGAGATCCAGACGTATTAATTAGACGGAGATCCAGACGTATTAATTAGACGAAGATCCAGACGTATTAATTAGACGTATTAATTAGACGGAGATCCAGACGTATTAATTATACGGAGATCCAGACGTATTAATTAGACGTATTAATTAGAGAGGGGTAAGTGAGAAAGGAGATCAAGCGTACAACAAATGAGAAGAAAATGAAACACGGTGTATAAGTATTTGTTTTATCTTGAACGTATATTAAGGGGGCCACCTCGCTTTTTTTGTCTTTCTCTCCCTCTCTCTTTGGCTTGTATCCATTCGGCACCATTCAGCCTACTGTTTTGAGACTTTTACCCCCATCCAGGTGTCAATACTTTCCTGGCGAGCTGTAGCGAGCCAGCATATATGTATTTTTGTTTTGACAACAAGCTAAATTTGTACATTTTTCGATAGAATCCGGCGAAGCCGGATTTCTCGATACAATGCTGGCTCGCAATCGCTCGCCAGGAAGAAATCGACACCTGGATGGGGATAAACGTCTTAAAACAGTTGGCTGAATGGGCCGGAATGAATACAAGACAGAGAAAGAGAGAAAAGGAGAGAAAGAGAACAAAAGCAGGTGACCCCCCTTAGGTAAGTCGTGGCGAGGAATTACATGAAGTGGCAAATGCTTGGAGGTGTGAAAGACGAGAAAGAAAAGTAAGAAGGATGAGGAGGCGAAGGAGAAATAAAGACAAGAAGAAGAAGAAGGTGAAGAAGAAGGTTAGGAGAAATGAAGACAGAAAAGAAGTAATGGTAGAAGAAGAAGAAGAAGTAATAGTAGAAGAAGAAGAAGAAGAAGAAGTAATGGTACAAGAAGAAGAAGTAATAGTAGAAGAAGAAGAAGAAGTAATGGTACAAGAAGAAGAAGAAGAAGTAATGGTAGAAGAAGAAATGGTACAAGAAGAAGAAGAAGAAGAAGTAATGGTAGAAGAAGAAGAAGAAGAAGAAGTAATGGTACAAGAAGAAGAAGTATTGGTTGAAGAAGAAGAAGAAGAAGTAATGGTACAAGAAGAAGAAGTAATGGTAGAAGAAGAAGAAGAAATGGTAGAAGAAGAAGAAGAAGAAGTAATGGTAGAAGAAGAAGAAATGGTAGAAGAGGAAGAAGAAGTAATGGAAGAAGAAGAAGAAGAAGAAGAAGTAATGGTAGAAGACGAATAAGAAGAAGTAATGGTAGAAGAAGAAGAAGGTGAAGAAGTAATGGTAGAAGAAGAAGAAGAAGTAATGGTAGAAGAAGAAGAAGGTGAAGAAGTAATGGTAGAAGAAGAAGAAGAAATGGTAGACGAAGAAGAAGAAGAAGAAGTAATGGTAGAAGAAGAAGAAGGTGAAGAAGTAATGGTAGAAGAAGAAGAAGAAGAGGAAGGTGAAGTAATGGTAGAAGAAGAAGAAGGTGACGAAGTAATGGTAGAAGAAGAAGAAGGTGAAGAAGTAATGGTAGAAGAAGAAGAAGGTGAAGAAGTAAGGGTAGAAGAAGAAGAAGAAGGTGAAGAAGTAATGGTAGAGGAAGAAGAAGGTGAAGAAGTAATGGTAGAAGAAGAAGAAGTAATGGTAGAAGAAGAAGGTGAAGAAGTAATGGTAGAAGAAGAAGAAGAAGAAATGGTAGAAGAAGAAGAAGTAATGGTAGCAGAAGAAGAAAAAGAAGGTGAAGAAGTAATGGTAGAAGAAGAAGAAGGTGAAGAAGTAATGGTAGAAGAAGAAGAAGCAGGTGAAGAAGTAATGGTAGAAGAAGAAGAAGAAGAAGAAGGTGAAGTAATGGTAGAAGAAGAAGTAATGGAAGAAGAAGAAGAAGTTGAAGAAGTAATGGTAGAAGAAGAAGAAGAAGAAGGTGAAGAAGTAATGGTAGAAGAAGAAGAAGAAGAAGAAGAAGGTGAAGTAATGGTAGAAGAAGAAGAAGGTGAAGAAGTAAGGGTAGAAGAAGAAGAAGAAGAAGAAGGTGAAGTAATGGTAGAAGAAGAAGAAAAAGGTGAAGAAGTAAGGGTAGAAGAAGAAGAAGAAGGTGAAGAATTAATGGTAGAAGAAGAAGAAGAAGAAGAAGAAGAAGAAGGTGAAGAAGTAATGGTAGAAGAAGAAGAAGTAATGGTAGAAGAAGAAGGTGAAGAAGTAATGGTAGAAGAAGAAGAAGTAATGGTAGAAGAAGAAGGTGAAGAAGTAATGGTAGAAGAAGAAGAAGAAGAAATGGTAGAAGAAGAAGAAGAAGAAATGGTAGAAGAAGAAGAAGTAATGGTAGAAGAAGAAGAAGAAGCAGAAGTGGTAGAAGAATAAGAAGAAGAAGAAGTAATGAAGACAGAAAATAATTAATGGTAGAATCAGAAGAAGAAGAAGAAATGGTAGAAGAAGAAGAAGAAGAAGAAGTAATGGTAGAAGAAGAAGAAGAAGAAGAAAGTGGGGAAGATAAATAAGGGGGGGTGGAGCGGGAATAGTAAGAGAAGAGGAGAGAGAACCGAGAAGAAAGCGGGGAAGAAGGAAAACACGAGTAAAATAAGTTAAAGTACGTGATATCGGAAGAGGAGGAGAAGGGGTAGGCAAATCAGGAGAGGATTAACCCCTTCACCACCAATACGTAATTTTCATTTTATTCTGGTCACCATGAGACGATTTTCATTACTTTATAACCTACCAATACGGCTAAAATGGTTTAATACGAACTCAACGAACCCTTTTAGTAACACAGCTCCTTCTTAAACTGCATAAAATCACCTACTTTCAGCCATAATCAAGGGTAAAAAGGCGTCATGGTGCTGAAGGGGTTAACCCAATCAGTACCGGTGTCGTCCTTTGCATTATAGTCTGCCAATTAATAGACGATTTCGTTCAGCTTAGGAAGGACGTCTACCTATTAAAGGGCTACAGCTTATACAATTTGCAATATCAAATGAAGACACAATTATCAACTAAGGTTAAACAACGAATACAAAATAAATATCGCAAAGGAAATATATTAAATATGAAATACCATGAAGGTAAAAGGAGAGACCTTCAAAAGAACTACCTGAATGTGGGTCTAAAAGCCGGGCACCCCAAAATGTTTTCTCTACACACGATTGGCTTTTTTTCGTGCTCGCTCTCTCTCTCTCTCTCTCTCTCTCTCTCTCTCTCTCTCTCTCTCTCTCTCTCTCTCTCTCTCTCTCTCGATATGGAGAGAGCAGCTATACGATCGTTCACAGCACATATCCATTCTGCCTACCAAATCTCGTGAGAACTGGTTTATAACTTAATTAGATATCTTGTTTAAAGACTGACAAACAGACACAAGCACACAAACAAACGGATGCGAAAACATAGCCTCCGACCAACTTCCTTGGCAGAGGTACTAAAGAGAGGGAGAGAGAGAGAGAGAGCGAGAGAGAGAGGGAGAGAGAGAGAGAGAGAGAGAGAGAGGGGGAGATGGAGATGGAGAGAGAGAGAGAGAGATAGTCATTCAGCAGATGCCAATTTCATTCCCATTCCTCGCTTCTTAATTTGTTCGTCCCTGCATGTCCATTTCCCAGACAATTACATTACTTATAATCAAGTCTGCAACGCAGAGTGGTATCGCACACACAGGTCCCGCCCGTATACTGTGCACCACAATTCAGCTTGTCGTCCGTCGTCGTCGTCCGTCGTCTGTCGTCCGTCCGGAAACTCCTCCTAGACCGTTCGATGGATTTTCACCAAATTTTACATGTATATTCATTAGGTCAATGCGAAGGTCAGTCAAAAAGAAATTTTTAATTTAACCCAAAGGTTAAGGTCAAAGGTCAAGGTTAATAATAAGGTCAATATTTCATGTGTCTTAGTTTTCACTCAAATGTCTTAATTTTCACTATGCAAGTTACTGGTAACTTCGATATCCTATTTATCAAATTTTAGATAAATATTCTGAAGGGTAAGGTCAAAGATCAAGGTCAAAGGTAAAAATATTTGTTTTACTAGTATTTCTTATATTAACTGTTAGATTCTCACTAAACTTACCATGTATATTCGGAATACTTAGGGCAAGGTCATACAAAAAACTAAACAATTCCCTATGAAAGGTCAAGTTCATAGGTCAAGGTCAAATAAAAGGTCAATATGCTAATTGCATTACTTTTCATGCAAACTTCACAACATTTGGCGATATAGTTGCACTTTAAATGAAAAGGAAAACAATAAATGTTGAGAAACATATGAAGGTCAAGGTCAAGGTCAAAGGTCAAGGTCAACTATTATATAGATACATATGAAACTAACTGATGGGTTTTAATGAAATTAGTCATGCTTATTTGATTTTCCTGGGCAATGTCAATTAAAAAAAATTACTCTTACATAAAGGTCAAGGTCACAGGTCATGGTGAAAGGTCAACTTATACTATTTATTTTTAGTTTTTATTCAAATGTCTTCATTTTCAGTTTACAAGTTACTGGTAACATTGATATTGTATTGAACAAATTTTAGATAAATATTCCAAAGGGTAAGGTCAAAGTTCAAGGTCAAAGGTCAAAATAGTATTTTTATTAGTATTTCTCATAATAACTGTTAGATTCTCACTAGGCTTACCATGTATATTCGGAATACCTAGGCCAAGGTCATACAATAAACTATTCTATTCCATACGAAAGGTCAAGGTCACAGGTAAAGGTCAAATAAAAGGTCAATATGCTATTTTCTTTACTTTTCATGCAAACTTCACAAAATTTGGTGAGATAGCTGCACTTTAAGTGAAAAGGAAATTAATAAATGTTGAGACACATAAACGTCAAGATAAAGGTCAAAGGTCAAGGTCAACTATTCTATTAATATATATGAAACTGATGTGTTTTAATGAAATTAGGCATGCATATTTGATGTTCATGGGCAATGTCAATGCAAACAAAAATGTACTCTTACATAAAGGTCACAGGTCATGGTCAAAGGTCAACTTTTATTATTTCTATAAAAAGATTAGGCTACTCAAATTTTAGAAAACTGGCTGTGTTATGGCTTATTACTTAAATATAGCCTAATATATATCAAAGTTCACATAAATATTGTAATAGATAAGGTCAGAGGTCAAGGTAAAAAAAAAAAAAAAAATATTTGTCGGTTTCCCTAAATTCCTCCTTGACTGTTTAATGTATTGTCATAATATTATACAGGCAAATTCAGTTGGTCAATGCGACGACCATCCAAATATATGTATTTTACTTTTAGTCAAAGGTCAAGGTTACAATATATGATCACTATTTGTAATCAATAAGTTTTTCTACGAATTAGGCTGCACCATATTCATAATGCTAGTTAATACTAACATTGCTGTTAAGCTATCTATATCCTTGATAAGAAATTCTAAGGTCGAAGGTCAGATGTCAAGGTTAAAGGTAGATATATGTTTTTTACTAGTATTTCTTATTTAATGCAAGATTCTCATTAGGCATATCATGCATATTCGGAATGCCTAGACCAAGGTCATACAAGAATAAACATAATTCCATTTGATAGGTCAAGTTCACAGGTCAACGTCAAATATAAGGTCAATATGCTAATTTCTTTGCTATTCATGTAAACTTCACAAAATTTGTTGAGACAGGTATGCATTAAGGGAAAATTAAAATGTTAAATTTTCAGAGATCATGAAGGTCAAAGGTCAAGGTCAACAATTCCTTTAATACCTCTGAAACTAACTGATGATATTTAATGAAATTTGACACACTTATTTGATTTTCTAGAGTTACATAAAAGCGAACAAAAATATAATTCTACATAAAGGTCAAAGTCACAGGCCAAGGTCATAAGTTAACCTTCATCATAAAAAAACGAAATTTTCGATAAGCTGACGACTGTTAGTTGCATTTTACTTAAATAACATATATTTCAATCATATATATATATATTATAATACTTAAGGTTAAATGTCAAGGTCAAAGAAGAAATGAAGTGTTGATAATTGTCTTTAAACTCTTCCTAGACTGTTTAACCCTTTGTGTACCGGTGACGTCTTTTTTATTGTATTCTAGCTATAATTAAACGATTTTGTGGAGCTTATGAAGGATCTGTGGTAGTAAAAAGGGTTAAGATAGTTGAAAGTCTGCTAATTTTATGGAGGCCCTTCATAAACTAAATAAAATCGTCTTAGTATCCAGTATGAAATGAAACCGACAAAACGGTACTGAACGGGTTACGTATCGTCACCAAATTTTGCTGGCAAATTTGGTTGGTCAATGCAACGATTGTCCATTTCTTTTCTTTTTTTTTATTCAAAGGTCAAGGTGAATGGTAAAGGTCACAGATTATGGCCACTATTTCTTTCTTATAGATATTTTACATATATATATACTGTATATATATATATATATATATATATATATACATATATACTGTATATATACTGTATATAAACCTATTTTACCTAAGAGATTCAATACTACTTGCAGAATTATAGGTAGCAGAGTTGCGTATGCAGTTTTCATTTATTATTATTTTTTGTTGGGTAGTGCGAAAACTGCACACCTACTTTATTGTTAATTTCCCTTGCTTTTCTATTCACCCTGCGCGACGTGGGAGACGTCCAGCGCGAGGTATTGTTTCCGGTTCTTTACGTGTGTGCGAGTGTGTGCGAGTACGTGCTAGAACGAGTTCAACGTAGAGTTACCAAAATGATACCTAGCCTAAAGAACAAACCATACGAAGAGCGTCTTAGAGAATTAAATATATTTCCTGTAGCCCAGCGCAGATTAAGAGGTGACTTAATTCAAGTGTTCAAAATCATCAAAGGCATCGACCATATGAACTGTAGTAAGTACTTCACTATCAACCAATCTAATTACACGCGGGGAAACGGTTGCAAAATTATTGGTAAATCTTTTAACTCACACGAATCTAAGAATTTCTTCTTCAATCGAGTTGTCAACTTGTGGAATGGGCTTCCCCGAGACGTTATAGACTGCAGCACCGTTGATTCATTTAAACTCCGCCTAGACAAATATCTCGCATCAAACCCGCGACTGACTGCGTTTGTAAATGAATAACTTTATTTTATCATCCCCTCAGTTACTAACCCATATGTCCCCTACTAACTTCCTAGTCCTGCCACGGGCATTAGTTCCAGGGCAGTAGTTCCCTTTCCAGTGTTCCCTTACCCACTCTAAACCACTGTTTGGACACTTGATCCTCAGTGTTTTGGAGGACAAGCAGCCTAGAAGGGTCATTAGACTGTTGTTGCTTGATTTCCTTTGTACTCCTTTGTCTCTCTCTCTCTCTCTCTCTCTCTCTCTCTCTCTCTCTCTCTCTCTCTCTCTCTCTCTCTCTACTCATGCCCAATCCCCACTTTTCTTTTCTTTTTTTTTTCTTTTTTTTTGGGGGGCGGGGGGCTGACTCAAGACAGAGCCAGAATAGGGACAACACAAAAACACAACTGAAAACAATGAACACACAAACAAAATACAAATTCACACACATCTACGTCATGCGTCTGTGCGTGTGTGCGTTCGCTAAATATCTAGAGAACGAATGAATGTATTTCGACGAGATGTATTGTGGTATTCTTAACCCATTCAGTACCGGTGACGTCCTCTTCATCATATTCCGGCAACTATTAGACGATTATATTCAGGTTAGGAAGGACATCTACCAATTAAGAGGCTACAGACGATCTCAATGAATCACTTTAGCTAATATACATTCTTCCTAAGCTTAAAATAAATCATTTGAATATAGATGAACGGAAAAAAGACGCCGTAGTTTTTATCGCAGATAACTCCTTGTAATTCCTTCACCAATTATATATTTTGAAGGTTGACTATTATTAACTTTAGAAAATTGGAATATACAACAAAAATATTCATAATACTCCTCAACAATATTTCAACATAATGCAACTTAAGGGGAGGCAGACCGTTCTTTCTGGACCCCCTTCTCCCTCATGTTTAGCCCCACTAGTTTTGAGATTTTAAGACGTTCGGCCCATTAGTTTGGCGATTTTAACACCTTTCGCCCCATTTCGTTGTCAATATTAAGCCCTTTCATGCCATTTAGGTGTCTATTATATCCTGGCGAGCGATAGCGAGCCTGCAATTTTAAGAGGAACCGGCCTTCGGCCGGGACATTTTTCTACCGAAAAATGTACAAAGTTATCTTGTAGGGGGGCCTTGTGGGTGTTTTTCTAAGCTTGATGGAGGTCTAGCGTGAAAACTAAAAAAGATATATGAATAAATGAATTGATAGACCAAACAAACGGTCAGTCTCCCCTCAATAATCCCGGTATTATCTTGACTATTAATAAGCTCTCAGCTCGGAGGACCATAAGCTCTCAGCTCGGGGGACCATAAGCTCTCAGCTCGGAGGACCATAAGCTCTCAGCTCGGGGGACCATAAGCTCTCAGCTCGGGGGACCATAAGCTCTCAGCTCGGGGGACCATAAGCTCTCAGCTCGGGGGACCATAAGCTCTCAGGTCGGGGGACCATAAGCTCTCAGCTCGGAGGACCATAAGCTCTCAGCTCGGGGTACCATAAGCTCTCAGCTCGGGGGACCATAAGCTCTCAGCTCAGGGAACCATAAGCTCTCAGCTCGGGGGACCATAAGCTCTCAGCTCGGGGGACCATAAGCTCTCAGCTCGGGGGACCATAAGCTCATTACTCGTTACTAGACGTCATTTTATAGCAAATCCTAGTGAATAATTAAGCGGGGGTGACCTGCTTTTTTTCTTTCTCCCATTCTCTCTTTCTCTGGCTTGTATCCGTTCGGCCCCATTCAGCCTACTGTTTTAAGGCGCTTATCCCCATCCAGGTGTCGAGTTATGGATTTTTTTTTTTTTTTTTTTTTTTATTTATGGAGATCTAGGGAGGAAACTAGAAAAATAATGAATACATGCACACATCGCCCACAAAGTTAACCATCTCCCCTTAAGTAAATGTGAAGGGCATTATAAATAATATTCTTGACAGGCTCAATTATTGACCACTTACGAGTTTCAGGCTATAAGGAAGTTGGAGCTGTAGACATTGATATTGAGCAGAATTACCAGCTAAAATACAGTTGTACTACATAATTAAATACATAAAACCCAATTCAACATACTCTTTAGCCATCAGAAACCTTCATTATTGTTGCATTTCTATTTGCTATCGATGTCTACAGCTCCAACTTCCTTATAGCCTGAAATTTGCAAGTCGTCAATATGAGCCGCGCAAGATACTGTCTAAATTATGTTAATCGTTATTCACTAGAGTTTTCATTATAAATATAACTAATATTTTCCGTGGTTTTATTTTCATTTTATTTTTTTATTTTTTTTCTATTATTTAATCTATTCCTTTGTTCGTGTGAAGTTTGGTGAAAATCCGTCGAACGGTGTAGGAGGAGTATTCGGACAGACAGACAGACAGACGTTTCGGCCGGCATGGTACCACTATACGGGGGGGGGGGGATACCATTTGATAAAAGACCAATGAGTAGACCCTTAATGGGAGGTTTTTATTTCGTTCCCTAGAATTCCATCAATCTTTAAATTACACCCCCTAGACCCCCTTTCAAGATAAATTTGTACATTTTTCGGTAGAAAAATGTCCCGGCTGAAAGCCGGTTCCTCTTAAATTACAGGCTCGCTATCGCTCGCCAGGATAAAATCGACACCTGAATTGCACGAAAGGTCTTAATATGGGGTGAAAGTTCTTAAAATCGCTAAACTAATGGGGAAAACGTTTTATAATATCAAAAGCAATGAGGTTAAACATGAGGGAGAAAGGGGTAAAGAAAAAAATCCGTTAAGTGGAAATCTCCCCTTAACGAGAAAATAGTTGTAGAAATAGAAGGAGCCTCCGAGTTGAAAGAAGGAGCGTCCGAATTGAAAGAAGGAACGTCCGAGTTGAAAGAAGGAGCGTCCGAGTTGAAAGAAGGAACGTCCGAGTTGAAAGAAGGAACGTCCGAGTTGAAAGAAGGAACGTCCGAGTTGAAAGAAGGAGCGTCCGAGTTGAAAGGGCAGTGGGCGGAGTAGGTAGGTCTGGGAGAGGAGGAGGAGGAGGAGGAGGAGGAGGAGGAGGGCTGAGGAAAGGAGATTAACTAAAAGGACTGGTTGGTGATGGCTGGACGCTCACCTTAAAGGGGTACTATACTCGCTTGTTATGGACCCCCTTCTCCCTCATGTTTAGCGTGTTAGTTTTGAGGTATTAAGACGTTCGTTCCGTTAGTTTGGCGATTTTGAGACCTTTCGCCTCATTTTTTTTTTGTGTCAATATTAAGACCTTTCGTGCCCTTTAGGTGTCGATTTTTTCCTGGCGAGCGAAAGCGAGCCTCTAATTTAAGAAGGAACCGGCCTTCGGCCGGGAAATTTTTCTACCGAAAGATTTACAAATTTTTCTTGAAAGGGGGTCTGGGGGGGGTTCTAAGCTTGATGAAGGTCTAGCTAGGAAACTCAAAAATATATTAATAAATACAAATATAAACCAAAAACCAAGCACTACCCCCTTAAAAGTGTCCAACGCCTTTGATTTCTGAGTGGCTCTCTCGTCTTCGTTTTTTTTTTTTTTTCTCCTCGCTAGACTTCTAAATTTCAGGCTCGCGATCGTTCGCCAGGAAAAAAAAATTTACACCTACATGGCACGTAATGTCTCGATATTGACAAAGAAATGGGGCGAGATGTGTTAAAATCGCCAAACTAATGGGCCGAACGTTTTAAAATCTGAAACTAAATGGGGCTATAAGCAAAAGGGAGAAGGGGGACCAGAAAAATCAACCAACACCCCTTGACGTTTTGTGTATTGCTATGTCCTTTGTTCTTTAATTTTAACTAATTTTCGTTGCTTCCCCAATAATTTCCTTATTTCGCAGTTTGTTTCTTCTTTTTTCTTTTTATTTTTGTATTCCTTTCTTCATGTTGTCCTCTCTTCCTCTCTAATTTCTCTTTCTTCATGTTGTCCTCTCTTCCTTTCTCTAATTTCTCTTTCTTCATGTTGTCCTCTCTTTCTCTCTCTAATTTCTCTTTCTCTGTGTTGTCCTCCCTTTCTCTCTCTAATTTCTCTTTCTTCATGTTGTCCTCTCTTCCTCTCTCTAATTTCTTTTCTTCATGTTGTCCTCTCTTCCTCTCTCTAATTTCTTTTCTTCATGGTGTCCTCTCTTCCTCTCTCTAATTTCTCTTTCTTCATGGTGTCCTCTCTTCCTCTCTCTAATTTATCTTTCTCCATGTTGTCCTCTCTTCCTCCCTCTAATTTCTCTTTCTTCATGTTGTCCTCTCTTCCTCTCTCTAATTTCTTTTCTTCATGGTGTCCTCTCTTCCTCTCTCTAATTTCTCTTTCTTCATGGTGTCCTCTCTTCCTCTCTCTAATTTATCTTTCTCCATGTTGTCCTCTCTTCCTCCCTCTAATTTCTCTTTCTTCATGTTGTCCTCTCTTCCTCTCTCTAATTTCTCTTTCTTCATGTTGTCCTCTCTTCCTCTCTCTAATTTCTTTTCTTCATGGTGTCCTCTCTTCCTCTCTCTAATTTCTCTTTCTTCATGGTGTCCTCTCTTCCTCTCTCTAATTTATCTTTCTCCATGTTGTCCTCTCTTCCTCCCTCTAATTTCTCTTTCTTCATGTTGTCCTCTCTTCCTCTCTCTAATTTCTCTTTCTTCATGTTGTCCTCTCTTCCTCTCTCTAATTTCTTTTCTTCATGGTGTCCTCTCTTCCTCTCTCTAATTTCTCTTTCTTCATGGTGTCCTCTCTTCCTCTCTCTAATTTCTCTTTCTCCATGTTGTCCTCTCTTCCTCCACCTATTTTGTTTTCTGTTTAGCTCCTTACTTGTTGCACTCTATTTCTGTATTCATTCATAAATATTTGTATGCATCATTACTTTTCTGTGTTCATGCATGTATATATTCATTGTTTTAAACCATTGTTCAACTCATTATCGGTGTGTCAATTCTTGTTTATTTTTACCCTCTTCTTTCATTCTCGCTTTTCTGCTCTATTATATCTTTATTTACCCCTATTCCCTCATTCTGCCTTTTCTCCTCGCTGATTGTTATTGACCCTTCTTCCATCTTTCATTCTTTCCTCCTCTCATATATTCATTTATCCTTCTCCCTCCATTCTGTAATTTTTCCTTAATTATCTTTGTTTAATCCTCTTCCTTCATTCTGTCTTTCCTCCTCAATTATCTATATTTACCCCTCTTCCTTCATTCTGTATTTGTTCCTCAATTATCGTTATTTACCCCTCTTCCTTCATTCTGTATTTGTTCCTCAATTATCGTTATTTACCCCTCTTCCTTCATTCTGTCTTTCCTCCTCAATTATCTATATTTACGCCTCTTCCTTCATTCTGTCTTTTCTCCTCAATTATCTATATTTACCCCTATTCCTTCATTCTGTCTTTTCCTCCTCAATTATCTATATTTACCCCTCTTCCTTCATTCTGTCTTTCCTCCTCAATTATATATATTTACCCCTATTCCTTCATTCTGTCTTTCCTCCTCAATTATCTATATTTACCCCTCTTCCTTCATTCTATCTTTTCTTCTCAATTTTCTTTATCTACGCCTCTTCCTTCATTCTGTATGTTCTGCTCTACTATCCTATTCCTGACTTTATTGCTCCTACTTTTTAATGTTCATACTCTCTCTCTCTCTCTCGCTCTCGCTCTCTCTCTCTCTCTCTCTCTCTCTCTCTCTCTCTCTCTCTCTCTTGCTTTTCTCCACGAATCTTAGGTCTCTATATTCCCTTCTTAATTTTCCATTAGTGCTGAAGGGAGACTGAGTTAGTAAGACAAAGTAGGAGAGAGTACAAAGGAATACAAATGAGTACAAATTAAATCAAGCAACAACAGGTCTAGTGACCCTCCTAGGCTGCTTGTCCTCCAAAACACTGAGGATCAAGTGTCCAAACAGTGGTTTAGAGTGGGTAAGGGAACATTGGAAAGGGAACTAATGTCCGTGGCAGGATTAGGAAGTTAGTAGGGGACAGATGGGTTAGTAACTGAGGGGAGGATAAAATAAAGTTATTCATTTACAAACGCAGTCAGTCGCGGGTTTGATGCGAGATATTTGTCTAGGTGGAGTTTAAATGAATCAACGGTGCTGCAGTCTATAACGTCTCGGGGAAGCCCATTCCACAAGTTGACAACTCGATTGAAGAAGAAATTCTTCGATTCATGTGAGTTAAAAGATTTACCAATAATTTTGCAACCGTTTCCCCGTGTGTAATTAGATTGGTCGATAGTGAAGTACTTACTACAGTTCATATTGTCGATGTCTTTGATGATTTTGAACACTTGAATTAAGTCACCTCTTAATCTGCGCTGGGTTAAAGGAAATAGATTTAATTCTCTAAGACGCTCTTCGTATGGTTTGTTCTTTAGGCTAGGTATCATTTTGGTAACTCTGCGTTGAACTCGTTCTAGCTTGTTTGTATCTTTTTGGTAATAAGGGCACCAGGATTGAACGCAGTATTCCAGAAGAGGGCGGACTAAGGAATTGTATAAGGTTAGGATAACGTTTTTGGATTTATGCTCAAATGACCTGCCTATAAAGCCAATTATTTTGTTTGCCTTCTTAACAACTTCTGAACATTGTTGACAAGGTTTTAGGTTACTCGATATTGTTACTCCCAGATCGGTTTCTCTGTTTACATTCTTAAGAGAGAGAGAGAGAGAGAGAGAGTATAGGAGTCTTTGTTTCCTAGAGGTTGATACTTACCTTAACCCCTTCACCACCATTACGTAATGTCCATCACATTTTGGTTACCATTAGATGATTTTATTTAGTTTATAATTTACCTCTAGGGCTCAAATGAGTAAAAACAAATTAGTAAATCTCAATAAACTTTCTTAGTAAGTTAGGTTCTTCTTAAACTGCATACATTCGTCAATTTTAGCCTGAATCAAATGTAAAAAGGCGTCATGGTGCTGAAAGGGTTAAATGGGTCAAGGCAAAACATAATTTCCATGGGAGCATCGGGTCTGTGCGATATGTCTTGTTAGCGAAACGACAATAAATCCTCACAGCTGATTTGGAAAATGTTATGGGATAGATCTGAGATTTTTACATATTTATTTATTTAAATATTTTATTAATGTATTTTTATTTGTTTAATTATTTATTTTTTATGTTCTTAGTTTCCTCCCTAGACCTCCATCAAACTTAAGAAATACCCCTTTGAGATAAATATGTGCATTTTTCGGTAGAAACATGCTCCGGCCGTAGGCCGATTCCTCCTATATTGCAGGCTCACTATCGCTCGCCAGGAAGAGATCGACACCTAAATGGGGCGAACTAATGGGCCGAACGTCTAAAAATGTCAAAACTAATAAGACTAGACATTAGGGAGAAGGGGGTCTAGAAAATTCCCCCTTTCAAACCAGAACCTCCCTTCCCAAGTAAGCTGATGATTAAGAGCTAATGTAACATAAATGGAACTTGAAAATACCTCCATGCTAATTGAGTACATTGTCAAAAAGTAAAAACAAGTAAAAAAAGGGTACGAAACGTGTATTTAAGTAATTGAGTATGTTAAAACTAATATTGTTTTACCTCCCTATGTTTATGTAAGATGGATTTATTACCATCATTATACCTCTAGTCTATCTATCTATATCTATCTATCTATCTATATCTATCTATATCTATCTATCTATCTGTCTATATACTCAGGCCCAATCCCCATTTTTTATTTTTTTATTTATTATTTTTTTACGGTATATTACTATTATGGACACTTCAATCGCTCTTTTCGTACCCGTCATTATTTACAGTGTAGCGCCACATATTATTGACCTCGTCTCCAATACCACTAACACACCCTGTCTTGTTGTGTTTGTTCTTTGGTGTTTCTATCTCGTCTTTTCTCTATCCTCAAGTGATTGCTGGATTCTTGTTTCAGTCCAGGTTGATGCTGGTTGCTCACTCCCTTTAATCTCAGACTATCGCTTTTGTTTCATTCTTTACTGTCTTACAATAAAGACCATTTATCACTGTTGTTTTTGTCTGCACATTTGTGTGTATCAATTTTGATGTTGGTGTAAATTATGCTCTTCCAAATGCTGCCTCGTATTTTCTTATAGCTATTGAGCGAAATATTATTAATTTCTATTTATGTTCAAGAAGCATTGGAGATGGAAGTTAAATATATACAGTATATATATGAACTAATGGAGTCGCAAATAATATTGCGTAAATATGTTAAAACAAACAAAATATAAATCAAAATAGCATACCTTCGCCCTCTGATTTCCACGCTTCTATAAACTACATCCAATCATATTTAGCCTATACCCCCTACCCTACTGTATACCCCCCTACCCTACTGTATACCCCCTACCCTACTGTATACCCCCTACCCTACTGTATACCCCCTACCCTACTGTATACCTCCCTACCCTACTGTATACCTCCCTACCCTACTGTATACCCCCCTACCCTACTGTATACCCCCTACCCTACTGGATACCCCCTACTGTATACCCCCTACCCTACTGTATACCCCCCTACCCTTCTGTATACCCCCTAGCCTACTGTATACCCCCTAGCCTACTGTATACCCCCCTACCCTACTGTATACCCCCTACCCTACTGTATACCCCCTACCCTACTGTATACCCCCTACCCTACTGTATACCCCCCTACCCTACTGTATACCCCCTACCCTACTGTATACCCCCTACCATACTGTATACCCCTACCGTACTGTATACCCCCTACCCTACTGTATACCCCCTACCCTACTGTATACCCCCTACCGTACTGTATACCCCCTACCCTACTGTATACCCCCTACCCTACTGTATACCCCCTACCCTACTGTAAAACCCCCCTACCCTACTGTATACCCCCTACCCTACTGTATTCCCCCTACCCTATTGTATACCCCCTACCCTACTGTATACCCCCTACCGTACTGTATACCCCCTACCCTACTGTATACCCCCTACCGTACTGTATACCCCCCTACCCTACTGTATACCTACCTACCCTACTGTATACCCCCTACCCTACTGTATACCTCCCTTCCCTACTGTATACCCCCCTACCCTACTGTATACCCCCTACCCTACTGTATACCCCCTACCCTACTGTATACCCCCCTACCCTACTGTATACCCCCTACCCTACTGTATACCCCCTACCCTACTGTATACCCCCTACCCTACTGTATACCCCCTACCCTACTGTATACCCCCTACCCTACTGTATACCCCCTACCCTACTGTATACCTCCCTACCCTACTGTATACCCCCTACCCTACTGTATACCCCCTACCCTACTGTATACCCCCTACCCTACTGTATACCCCCCTACCCTACTGTATACCCCCCTACCCTACTGTATACCCCCTACCCTACTGTATACCCCCCTACCCTACTGTATACCCCCTACCCTACTGTATACCCCCCTACCCTACTGTATACCCCCTACCCTACTGTATACCCCCTACCCTACTGTATACCCCCCTACCCTACTGTATACCCCTACCCTACTGTATACCCCCCTACCCTACTGTATACCCCCTACCCTACTGTATACCCCCTACCCTACTGTATACCCCCCTACCCTACTGTATACCCCTACCCTACTGTATACCCCCCCACCCTACTGTATACCCCCTACCCTACTGTATACCCCCTACCCTACTGTATACCCCCCTACCCTACTGTATACCCCCCTACCCTACTGTATACCCCCTACCCTACTGCATACCCCCCTACCCTACTGTATACCTCCCTATCCTACTGTATACCCCCTACCCTACTGTATACCTCCCTACCCTACTGTAAACCCCCTACCCCAATGTATACCCCCTACCCTACTGTATACCCCCTACCCTACTGTATACCCCCCTACCCTATTGTATACTCCCTACCCTACTGTATACCCCCTACCGTATTGTATACCCCTACCCTACTGTATACCCCCTACCGTACTGTATACCCCCTACCCTACTGTATACCCCCTACCCTACTGTATACCCCCTACCCCACTGTATTCCCCCCTACCCTACTCTATCCCCCCCTACCCTACTGTATACCCCCCTACCCTACTGTATACCCCCTAGCCTACTGTATACCCCTACCCTACTGTATACCCCCCCTACCCTACTGTATACCTCCCTACCCTACTGTATACCCCCTACCCTACTGTATACCTCCCTACCCTACTGTATACCCCCTACCGTATTGTATACCCCTACCCTACTGTATACCCCCGACCGTACTGTATATCCCCCCCCCCCACTGTATACCCCTACCCTACTATATACCTCCCTACCCTACTGTATACCCCCTACCGTATTGTATACCCCTACCCTACTGTATACCCCCTACCGTACTGTATACCCCCTACCCTACTGTATACCCCCTACCCTATTGTATACTCCCTACCCTACTGTATACCCCCTACCGTACTGTATACCCCCTACCCTACTGTATACCCCTACCCTACTGTATACCCCCCTACCGTATTGTATACCCCTACCCTACTGTATTCCCCCTACCCTACTGTATACCCCCTACCCTACTGTATACCCCCTACTCTACTGTATACCTACCTACCCTACTGTATACCCCCTACCCTACTGTATACCCCCTACCGTACTGTATACCCCCTACCGTACTGTATACCCCCTGTCCTACTGTATACCCCCTACCGTACTGTATACCCCCATCCCTACTGTATACCCCCTACCCTACTGTATACCCCCTACCCAACTGTATACCCCTACCATACTGTATACCCCCTACCCTACTGTATACCTACCCCTACCCTACTGTATACCCCCTACCCTACTGTATACCCCTACCCTACTGTATACCCCCTACCCTACTGTATACCCCCTACCCTACTGTATACCTCCCTACCCTACTGTATACCACCCTACCCTTCCGTAAACCTCCCTACCCTACTCTTTACCTCCCTACCCTACTGTATACCCCCTACTCTACTGTATACCCCCTACCCTACTGTATACCCCCCTACCCTACTGTATACCCCCCTACCCTACTGTATACCCCCCTCCCCTACTGTATACCTCCTTACCCTACTGTATACCTCCCTACCCTACTGTATACCTCCCTACCCTACTGTATACCTCCCTACCCTACTGTATACCCCCTACCCTACTGTATACCCCCTACCCTACTGTATACCTCCCTACCCTACTGTATACCTCCCTACCCTACTGTATACCTCCCTACCCTACTGTATACCTCCCTACCCTACTGTATACCCCCTACCCTACTGTATACCCCCTACGGTACTGTATACCCCCTACCCTACTGTATACCCCCTACCCTACTGTATACCCCCCTACCCTACTGTATACCCCCTACCCTACTGTATACCCCCTACCCTACTGTATACCCCCCTACCCTACTGTATACCCCCTACCCTACTGTATACCCCCTACCCTACTGTATACCCCCTACCCTACTGTATACCCCCCTACCCTACTGTATACCCCCCTACCCTACTGTATACCCCCTACCCTACTGTATACCTCCCTACCCTACTGTATACCTCCCTACCCTACTGTATACCACCTACCCTACTGTATACCCCCAACCCTACTGTATACCTCCTACCCTACTGTATACCTCCCTACCCTACTGTATACCCCCTACCCTACTGTATACCCCCTACCCTACTGTATACCCCCTACCCTACTGTATACCCCCTACCTACTGTATACCCCCTACCCTACTGTATACCTCCCTACCCTACTGTATACTCCCGACCCTTCTTTACCCCTCCCTTCCCTACTGTATACCCCTACCCTACTGTATACCCTCTACCCTACTGTATACCCCCCTACCCTACTGTATACCTCCCTACCCTACTGTATACCCCCTACCCTACTGTATACCCCCTACCCTACTGTATACCCCCTACGGTACTGTATACCCCCTACCCTACTGTATACCCCCCTACCCTACTGTATACCCCCCCCTACCCTACTGTATACCTACCTACCCTACTGTATACCCCTACCCTACTCTATACCCCCCTACCCTACTGTATACCCCCTACCGTACTGTATACCCCCTACCGTACTGTATACCCCCTACCCTACTGTATACCCCCTACCATACTGTATACCCCCTACCCTACTGTATACCCCTACCCTACTGTATACCCCTACCCTACTGTATACCTCCCTACCCTACTGTATACCTACCCTACTGTATACCCCCTACCCTACTGTATACCCCCTACCCTACTGTATACCCCCTACCCTACTGTATACCCCCTACCCTACTGTATACCTCCCTACCTACTGTATACCCCCTACCCTACTGTATACCCCCCTACCCTACTGTATACCCCCTACCCTACTGTATACCTCCCTACCCTACTGTATACCCCTACCCTACTGTATACCTCCCTACCCTACTGTATACCCCCTACCCTACTGTATACCCCCCTACCCTACTGTATACCCCCTACCCTACTGTATACCCCCCTACCCTACTGTATACCTCCCTACCCTACTGTATACCCCCTACCCTACTGTATACCCCCTACCCTACTGTATACCTCCCTACCCTACTGTATACCCCCTACCCTACTGTATACCCCCTACCCTACTGTATATACCCTACCCTACTGTATACCCCCTACCCTACTGTATACCCCCTACCCTACTGTATACCTCCCTACCCTACTGTATACCCCCTACCCTACTGTATACCCCCTACCCTACTGTATACCCCTACCCTACTGTATACCCCCCTACCCTACTGTATACCCCCTACCCTACTGTATACCCCCCTACCCTACTGTATACCCTACCCCTACCCTACTGTATACCTCCCTACCCTACTGTATACCTCCCTACCCTACTGTATACCCCTACCCTACTGTATACCCCCTACCCTACTGTATACCCCCTACCCTACTGTATACCTCCCTACCCTACTGTATACCCCCTACCATACTGGATACTCCCTACCCAACTGAAAAGCCCCTACCCTACTGTATACCCCCTACCGTACTGTATACCTCCCTACCCTACTGTATACCTCCCTACCCTACTGTATACCCCCTACCCTACTGTTATCCCCCTACCCTACTGTATACCCCCTACCCTACTGTATACCCCCTACGGTACTGTATACCCCCTACCCTACTGTATACCCCCTACCCTACTGTATACCTCCCTACCCTACTCTATACCCCCTACCCTACTGTATACCCCCCCACCCCACTGTATACCCCCTACCCTACTGTATACCCCCTACCCTACTGTATACCCCCCTACCCTACTGTATACCTCCCTACCCTACTGTATACCCCCTACCCTACTGTATACCCCCTACCCTACTGTATACCTCCCTACCCTACTGTATACCCCCCTACCCTACTGTATACCCCCCTACCCTACTGTATACCCCCCTACCCTACTGTATACCCCTACCCTACTGTATACCCCCTACCCTACTGTATACCCCTACCCTACTGTATACCCCCCCTACCCTACTGTATACCTCCCTACCCTACTGTATACCCCTACCCTACTGTATACCCCCCTACCCTACTGTATACCCCCTACCCTACTGTATACCCCCTACCCTACTGTATACCCCCTACCCTACTGTATACCCCCCTACACTACTGTATACCTCCCTACCCTACTGTATACCCCCCTACCCTACTGTATACCCCCCTACCCTACTGTATACCCCCTACCCTACTGTATACCCCCTACCCTACTGTATACCCCCCTACCCTACTGTATACCCCCTACCCTACTGTATACCCCTACCCTACTGTATACCCCCTACCCTACTGTATACCCCCCTACCCTACTGTATACCCCCTACCCTACTGTATACCTCCCTACCCTACTGTATACCCCCTACCCTACTGTATACCCCTACCCTACTGTATACCTCCCTACCCTACTGTATACCTCCCTACCCTACTGTATACCTCCCTACCCTACTGTATACCCCCTACCCTACTGTATACCCCCTACCCTACTGTATACCCCCTACCCTACTGTATACCCCCTACCCTACTGTATACCTCCCTACCCTACTGTATACCTCCCTACCCTACAGTATACCCTCTACTCTTCTGTATACCCCCTACCCTACTGTATACCCTTACCCTACTGTATACCTACCTACCCTACTGTATACCCCCTACCCTACTGTATACCCCCCTACCCTACTGTATACCCCCTACCCTACTGTATACCCCTACCCTACTGTATACCCCCTACCCTACTGTATACCCCCTACCCTACTGTATACCCCCTACCCTACTGTATACCCCCTACCCTACTGTATACCCCTACCCTACTGTATACCCCCTACCCTACTGTATACCCCCTACCCTACTGTATACCCCCTACCTACTGTATACCCCCTACCCTACTGTATACCCCCTACCCTACTGTATACCCCCTACCCTACTGTATACCCCCTACCTACTGTATACCCCCTACCCTACTGTATACCCCCTACCCTACTGTATACCCCCTACCCTACTGTATACCCCCTACCCTACTGTATACCCCCTACCCTACTGTATACCCCCTACCCTACTGTATACCCCCCTACCCTACTGTATACCCCCTACCCTACTGTATACCCCCTACCCTACTGTATACCCCTACCCTACTGTATACCCCTACCCTACTGTATACCCCCTACCCTACTGTATACCCCTACCCTACTGTATACCCCCTACCCTACTGTATACCCCCTACCCTACTGTATACCCCCTACCCTACTGTATACCCCCTACCCTACTGTATACCCCCTACCCTACTGTATACCCCCTACCCTACTGTATACCCCCTACCCTACTGTATACCCCCTACCCTACTGTATACCCCCTACCCTACTGTATACCCCCTACCCTACTGTATACCCCCTACCCTACTGTATACCTCCCTACCCTACTGTATACCTCCCTACCTACTGTATACCCCCTACCTACTGTATACCCCCTACCCTACTGTATACCCCCCTACCCTACCCTACTGTATACCTCCCTATCCTACTGTATACTCCCTCCCCTACTGTATACCTCCCTACCCTACTGTATACCCCCTACCCTGCTGTATACTCTCTAGCCTACTGTATCCCCCCTAACCTACTGTATACCCCCCTATCCTACTGTATACCTCCCTACCCTACTGTATACCCCCCTACCCTACTGTATACCTCCCTACCCTACCCCTACTGTATACCCCCTACCCTACTGTATACCTCCCTACCCTACTGTATACCTCCCTACCCTACTGTATACCCCCTACCCTACTGTATACCCCCTACCCTACTGTATACCCCCTACCCTACTGTATACCTCCCTACCCTACTGTATACCCCCTACGCTACTGTATACCTAACTACCCTACTGTATACCCCCCTACCCTACTGTATACCCCCCTACCCTACTGTATACCCCCCTACCCTACTGTATACCTCCCTACCCTACTGTATACCTCCCTACCCTACTGTATACCCCCCTACCCTACTGTATACCTCCCTACCCTACTGTATACCCCCCTACCCTACTGTATACCTCCCTACCCTACTGTATACCCCCTACCCTACTGTATACCCCTACCCTACTGTATACCCCCTACCCTACTGTATACCTCCCTACCCTACTGTATACCCCCCTTCCCTACTGTAATCCCCCCTCCCCTACTATATACCTCCCTACCCCACTGTATACCTCCCTACCCTACTGTATACCCCCTACCCTACTGTATACCCCCTACCCTACTGTATACCCCCTACCCTACTGTATACCCCCTACCCTACTGTATACCTCCCTACCCTACTGTATACCTCCCTACCCTACTGTATACCTCCCTACCCTACTGTATACCCCCCTACCCTACTGTATACCCCCTACCCTACTGTATACCCCCCTACCCTACTGTATACCCCCCTACCCCACTGTATACCTCCCTACCCTACTGTATACCCCCCTACCCCACTGTATACCTCCCTACCCTACTGTATACCCCCTACCCTACTGTATACCCCCCTACCCTACTGTATACCCCCCTACCCTACTGTATACCCCCCTACCCTACTGTATACCTCCTTACCCTACTGTATACCCCCTACCCTACTGTATACCCCCCCTACCCTACTGTATACCCCCCTACCCTACTGTATACCTCCCCTACCCTACTGTATACCCCCTACCCTACTGTATACCTCCCTACCCTACTGTATACCCCCTACCCTACTGTATATCCCCTACCCTACTGTATACCCCCCTACCCTACTGTATACCCCTACCCTACTGTATACCCCCCTACCCTACTGTATACCTCCCTACCCTACTGTATACCCCCTACCCTACTGTATACCTCCCTACCCTACTGTATACCTCCCTACCCTACTGTATACCCCCTACCCTACTGTATACCCCCTACCCTACTGTATACCTCCCTAACATACTGTATACCCCCCTACCCTACTGTATACCCCCCTACCCTACTGTATACCTCCCTACCCTACTGTATACCCCCTACCATACTGTATAACCCCCTACCCTACTGTATACCCCCTACCCTACTGTATACCCCCTACCCTACTGTATACCCCCTACCCTACTGTATACCCTACTATACCCCCTACCCTACTGTATACCCCTACCCTACTGTATACCCCCCTACCCTACTGTATACCCCCCTACCCTACTGTATACCCCCCTACCCTACTGTATACCCCCTACCCTACTGTATACCCCTACCCTACTGTATACCCCCTAGCCTACTGTCTACCTTCCTTCCCTACTGTATGCCTTCCTACCCTACTGTATACCACCCTACGCTACTGTATACCCCCCTACCCTACTGTATACCCACCTACCCTACTGTATACCCCCCTACCCTACTGTATACCCCCCTACCCTACTGTATACCCCCCTACCCTACTGTATACCTCCCTACCCTACTGTATACCTCCCTACCTTACACCACATAAAAATATCCCCATATAGGGAGAAGCCTCCACCAGTCTATACCACCCTAGCCTATACCATCTATACCACCCTAGCCTATACCAGTCTATACCACCCTAACCTATACCGTCTATACCACCCTAGCCTATACCATCTATACCACCCTAGCCTATACCATCTATACCACCCTAGCCTATACCGTCTATACCACCCTAGCCTATACCATCTATACCACCCTAGCCTATACCGTCTATACCACCCTAGCCTATACCGTCTATACCACCCTAGCCTATACCATCTATAACACCCTACCCTATACCATCTATACCACCCTAGCCTATACCGTCTATACCACCCTAGCCTCCACCAGTCTATACCACCCTAGCCTATACCGTCTATACCACCCTAGCCTATACCGTCTATACCACCCTAGCCTATACCGTCTATACCACCCTAGCCTATACCATCTATACCACCCTAGCCTATACCATCTATACCACCCTAGCCTATACCGTCTATACCACCCTAGCCTATACCATCTATACCACCCTAGCCTATACCATCTATACCACCCTAGCCTATACCGTCTATACCACCCTAGCCTATACCATCTATACCACCCTAGCCTATACCGTCTATACCACCCTAGCCTATACCATCTATACCACCCTAGCCTATACCATCTATACCACCCTAGCCTATACCATCTATACCACCCTAGCCTATACCGTCTATACCACCCTAGCCTATACCGTCTATACACCCTAGCCTATACCATCTATACCACCCTAGCCTATACCATCTATACCACCCTAGCCTATACCGTCTATACCACCCTAGCCTATACCATCTATACCACCCTAGCCTCCACCAGTCTATACCACCCTAGCCTATACCGTCTATACCACCCTAGCCTATACCGTCTATACCACCCTAGCCTATACCGTCTATACCCCCCTAGCCTATGCCGTCTATACCACCCTAGCCTATACCGTCTATACCACCCTAGCCTATACCATCTATACCACCCTAGCCTATACCGTCTATACCACCCTAGCCTATACCGTCTATACCACCCTAGCCTATACCATCTATACCACCCTAGCCTATACCGTCTATACCACCCTAGCCTATACCGTCTATACCACCCTAGCCTATACCGTCTATACCACCCTAGCCTCCACCAGTCTATACCACCCTAGCCTATACCGTCTTATACACATCCATCTCTTTAAAGTCTCTGCTTAATTTACATAATTTTAATTTCCGATAAATAGATTGTCTTATTTCTTTTAATAATTGCTGATACTAAAGATATGCTTAGAAAAACAATTTAACCTCTCCTTTTCGGTCCCTATTCTACATTTACAGTATGTACCATTCCCATCAGCGTTCATTCTCATGTTCTTAGTCTTAATATAAATTTGTATTAATACACGAGCTTCATTTTCATTTCCACCATCTTTAGAATTTGTCCTATATGTTCTGTTACGACATGACAGGAGATACCATGGATCATGAACCAACAACCCAATATGTAACAGCACCTAGACGTCTCCACACCCGTCAACTGTCTATGCGCAACAGAAACAGAGCCACGACGCAACTCCAGGCTCTCTGAGGATCCAAGGTGCAACCAATCCTCCCACAGATTCCGTCCCACAACCGACTGGAACCCCAAGTACACAGTGGAAATGCACATAAACTGCTACTCCAAAATAATGCACATAAACTGCTATTCCAGAATAATGCACATAAACTGCTACTCCAGAATAATGCACATAAATTGCTACTCCAGAATAATGCACATAAACTGCTACTCCAGAATAATGCACATAAACTGCTACTCCAGAATAATCCAGTGCCGAATGGCAACACTGGGGTGGATCCTTCCCAAGCTGAATAAAATATGCAAGGCTCTGAATAATATACGTTAAGTACATTACGTTAATGAATAGGCTGGTCACTAAATCCAAAACACCTACCAATACGATGGGTAGTCCTATGCTGATATACACCCAACGGGATTTCCATACCAGGGAACTGATCCCTTGATATGCAAATACCAAACCGTCCTGACAACCGGAGTGTCCACCCCGAAGTAAAACCGCCCAAAACAGGAAGGCCCCCACCCACTATTCCGAAATGGACACTCAGGTTGACTGGATCACAATTAATTAAATGTGCAAAAAAGGAATTATGTTAAAGCAAAGATATGCAAAACCATATAAGTAATTTAAATCAAAATATATGCAAACCAATATAAGTAAGTTAAGGGGGCATGGGCCGGTTTTCTGGACCACTTTCTCCCTCATGTTTAGCCCCATTAGTTTTCAGATGTTAAGATGTTTGCCCCATTAGTTAGTCGATTTTAAGACCTTTCGCCCCATTTATTTGTCAATATTTAGACCTTTCGTGCTATTTAGGTGTCGATTTTTTCCCTGGCGAACAATAGTGAGCCTGTAATGTTGGAAGAACCGGCCTTCGGCCGGTACATTTTTCTACCGAAAAGTTTACAAATTAATCTAGAAGGGGGATCTAATGGATGTTTTTTTTTAATTTGATGGAGGTCTAGGGAGGAAACTAGAAAAATAATGAATACGTGCAAAAAACGCCCAACAAGTGAACCATCCCCCCTTAAAGCAAAGAAATGCAAAATCATATAATAAGTAATTTAAAGCAAAATCAATGGAAAACAATATAAGTAAGTTAAAGCAAAATAAATGCAGAGTAGCAGGTAGTCCAGGTAGCTACAGCTCTGCAACACTAGCAGGACTGGCAGGCAGTATTGTGGGCAACAGGTAGGCATGCCAGGGTTTAAGGGGGGATGGTTCACTTTTTGGCCGATTTTTGCATGTATTCATTATTTGTCTAGTTTCCTCCCTAGATCTCCATTAAATTAAAACAAAAAAACATCCATTAGATCCCCCTTCTAGATTCATTTGTACATTTGTCGGTAGAAAATGTCCCGGCCGAAGGCCGGTTCTTCAAACATTACAGGCTCACTATCGTTCGCCAGGAAAAAATCGACACCTTAGAAAATGAGTTAAGTTAGACAATGGGTCAAGGAATATTTCCGTAAACTCTTATAAACTCCAACCATGCAATATTAAACCAAAGGGTCCTAAGCAACTATGCAGTACATATGCACAACCCCACACTAGGCCCCATAGGATTACATAAATATGAATATTTACTGCTAACGAAATGTATATCCTTACGATGAGTTAAAATACAACCCAGCAGTGCGCTCATTGTAACAGTTCTATATAGTTATGGTAAATAGTGAGAAATTCTGGGTATTAACAAAAATTAGATATACAGCAGCCTCCGTCGACCCCTGAAGCCACTTAGAGCCGTGCAAAGCGAGTCCTTGCTCGTTTGGTCAACTACGCAGGTGATACCGGTATAGTCTATTCGCTGTAAGTGGGCGAAAACTCATGACCTCTAACCTCTGTAACTAAAAAACGACTAGAGTAATTGTGCTAATATTTCTACCATTTGGGAAGAGTCAGTCATGTGGAAATACATGTGGAAATGTACATCCAATTTTCTCCAGCCCTTTTTTAGTTACAGAGGATAGAGATCATGATTTCTCGCCTACTTACAGCGAATAGACTATAGCAGTTTGGCATACGCCGGCTCCCGTCGGCCTCCAATGCCAGTTAAGGGGGCCCACCTCGCTTTTGTTCTCTTTCTCTCCCTCTCTCTTTGGCTTGTATCCATTCAGTCCTATTCACCCTACTGTTTTAAGACGTTTACCCCCATCCAGGCGTCAATATTTTCCTGGCGAGCGGTAGCGAGCCAGCATATATATATTTTTGTTTTGACAGGAAGCTAAATTTGTACATTATTCGATAGAAAAATTTCTCCGGCGAAGCCGGATTTCTCCATACAATGCTGGCTCGCTATTGCTCGCCAGGAAGAAATCGACACCTGAATGGGGATAAACGTCTTAAAACAGTTGGCTGAATGGGGCCGAATGGATACAAGCCAGAGAAAGATAGAAAAGGAGAGAAAGAGAAAAAAGAAGGTGACCCCCCTTATAATTTAGAGGTGAACGGAGCACTCGCCCTTGCTCGCACTGCATACTTTGACCTTAATATATTTAGTTATCTTCCATCTCTCTCGAAATGGTTGTATCTCCTAATCTACCAGTCTTTCCGCCCAATCCTATAAATATCATCTCTATCTCTCCATTCATTTCTCTTCTGCTCTATCATCCCTTCCACCACCGCTTGCCTCCCGACTCGCACCCGTCCATCCATCTCACCTCATCATCGGGTATTGACAAGCAGCCTTACCCCACCTTTCCTTTATCATTGGTTGTCTGTTTATACGTATCACCTTGGTCCTTTGTTTGATTTTGTCTGGAGGCTCTTCTTTCTCTCTGCTTGGTTGTGTGTCTATTAGTTAAGTTGTGTAAATATATAACAATCTGTCTTGTTTTATCTAAGTATTAATGATATTTGTCTAGCTATAAACAAATGTATCTACCTTTCAATGTTTGCATCTATCTAACTATCTATCTATTTATCTATCTATCTATATTATATCATCTATATATATCGATCTATCTATCTACTATCATTCTATTTATCTACCTACTAATCTATCCATCTATCTATATATCTATCTCTATATATCTCTCTATCTATTTATCTACCTACTTATATATCTATCTATATGTCTACCTATCCTATCTATCTATCTATATACCTGCCTATCTATCTATATATATTTATCTATCATATTTATCTATCATATTATATCTATATATCTATCTCTCTGTTTACCTATCCATCCATCTACCTGCCAATCGATCCATCTCACCTCATCATCGTGTATTGACAACTAGCCTTACGTCTCCTTCACTTTACCTAACTTTTTGTTTTATAGTTTCACCTTGGTCATTATGTCTGTCTGTCTGTCTGTCTGTCTGTTTACCTGTCCGTCTGTCTGTCTGTCTGTCTGTCTGTCTGCTCTTCTTTCTGTTTACTTGTGTTTGATGTTGCGTCGGGAATGTGTGTGTGTTTATAGTATCATATCAATTAAGCTAGTTATCTTTGTATTTATTTATGTAATCATCTATCTTTCTCTCTCTCTCTCTCTCTCTCTCTCTCTCTCTCTCTCTCTCTCTCTCTCATTCTTCTTCGTCTTTGCTATCCTTTCCTTCCACTGTCCCTTATTCTCGGGTTAGCTATCTCTACTAGAATTAAGCTCTGACCACCCCGCTGGGATCGTAAGGTATGTGTGGTCAGTGTATCTATATAAATCCCTCTTTCTCTCTTGTAATTGGAAAGCTAAATCCTCGTATTTAACTATTTATCTGGTTATCCTCCGATCTATCCATGCATCATTGGTATCTCTATCGATCTTTGACAAGCCTCCTTTTCCTGAGCTACCACTTTCTCTTGCTCCCTATTCCGTCTCGTTGCTTTCTCTTATTTCCTCTAACGTCTTAATTTCTCGAGGCTTATGACGCGTTTTGACAATTCATTCTGGCTATCATTAGACGATTTTAAACCGCTTTAACCCCTTCTTTACCGGTGTCGAGTTTTTAAATATATTCTGGTAATTATTAGACGATTTGTGGAGCTCTCTAAGGATGTAAAACTGTTAAAAGGTTTCAAACTATCTTAATTACCCGGTTTTACTACCACATATTTTCCCTAAGCTGCATAAAATCGTCTAGATATGGTTGAAAGAACGAAAAAAATATCCTCGGTAGTGAAGGGGTTAAAAGGATACGTGGGGTTTAAACGGGTAAAGACTATCTCGATTAAACCTCTGACTTTTATATACCCTTCCTAATCTGAATAGAATCTTCTAATAACAGCCAGAAATTTTGAAACAAATTACGTGTTAGATTCTCAAGGGTTTGATTTATATATTATTGACTGTCTGTGTATTACTGTACCCGTATGTACTGTATATACTGAACTAATTATCTAACCGTCTCATTATCTATCTGTCTATTTCTCATCTATCTATTCGCCTATTTTACCTATCTACCTGTCTGCCAATCAATGTGTCTATCAGTCTGTCTTTCTATCTATCAATGCATCGGTGTATATTATATCCTGTGAGATGTCTATCTCTCTATTTCGATATCTATCTATCTACCTTTCTGTCAAACACATTTCCTATCAATCAATATTTATATATATCAATGTATCGGTATAGATATTGTGTGATCTGCCTATACTAGCTATCTACCTATGTATATATCTATCTACCTTTCTGTCAATACATTCTTCTATCAATCTATCTTTCTATCTATCAATGCATCGGTCTATAAATCCTACGATGTGTCTATACTATCTGTCTATCTATTCATCTATATATCTTTCTGTCAATAAATGTATCTATCAATCAATCTTTCTATCTATCCATCTATCGGTCTATAAATATCCTGTGATCTATCCTGCCATCCATCTCACCTGACCATCCCGGTATTGACAACGCGTCTTACCTGTGCTATCCTCTCTCAGGGTTACCGAGTCGAACAATAAAACACCGCTAGATCCGTTCTCAAAACTCGCTAGAAGGCCGCTAGATGGAAAATAAATGCCGAAAATCGCTAGAAAAAGACCACAACCTCTAAAATATCGCTCAAAATGTTTCAAACCTCCAGAATATCCCTAGAATCCATGACGCTCAGGTAAACGATTGCCACTAGAGCGAAGTAAATACCTCTAGATCTAGCGGGAAAGTAGCTAAATTGCCAACACTGTCCTCTCTTCTTCTGTTAGGTCTGCTCCGTCCACAGTTCTTTAAGTTATCTCTTTTTGTTATATCTTGTAGCCTTTGTTATTCTATCTATCTATCTATATCTCTATCTATCTGTCTTTCTTTGTGTTTCTATCTATCTATCTATCTATCTATCTGTGTAGCTAACTAACTATCTATCTGTATCTATCTATCTATCTACTTATCTATCTATCTATATCTCTATCTATCTGTCTTTCTTTGTGTTTCTATCTATCTATCTATCTATCTATCTGTGTATCTAACTAACTATCTATCTATCTATCTATCTGTATCTATCTATCTATCTATCTATCTATCTCGTGTACTATACCATTTCTTATTTTCATTACCTGATATTTCCTTGTTCTCATATAATATGTTTCTGTGTCTTCACAATTTACTACCTCACTTCCTTTCATTCCTATTCTATTTATCTCTTGTGTGTCTGTGGTGGCTGGTGTAGTGGTGCCAGGTGCTCCACCTCCATCACATTGGCCTTGTAGAACACTGTCAGGCCTCCAATGTTTCTCCTGTGGTGTAAGGTGTCCAGAGGAGCGCCTTGTCGTTGATTCGGCTGCCAACCTCATTATGTCTTGGTGGTGTAATGGTTGAAGTGTCTAAAAATCTGTGTGTGATAACCCGGGTTCGAATCCTGGTGGATCACATATATGCTTTCATTAATTTCATTGGAGGTGTTTGGTGTTGTGGTGAAATTAATAAAAAATAGAATATCTCCGTTGAATTGTGTCTAGTACTAGCAGGTATGTCTGTGCTGCTCCTGCCCAAGATAGAGCGGCATTCTCCATCTATGTATCTATCCATTTATTCAGGAACATTCCCCATTTTTTTTTCTGGGGGTGGCTGACTCGAGACAGAGCCCGAACAGTGACAACATAACGCAAAAGAAAAATATTGAAAAAAAGGACCATATTTGTGGCTTGTACATCATTAAAATACTGTCGACAGTAATAAGGAGGCTACAAATTCTTCTGAGGTGGATTAGTTTCATACTTACCACTCTTCGTGTGTATTTAATGTGTTTTTCGAATCTGAGGGATGTATCAAAGGTTACCCCTAGTATTGAGAGATAGTCAACCTCCTTCATGGCATCACCAATCATTTTTAGAGTAGAGTTATTTTCTAGATCCCTCATTTTGTGATTGTTAGTGATTGTTTTTTTCTGCTACAAACTTTACTTACCATAGTTGTCCCTATGAAGAGATTATGGTGATCTACCTCTGGAGCTGAAGTGTGGGTTCCTCTCGTCCCTCCTGCATGTAGCTCCTGCTAATGGTCAGATTATTAACATAGGCTACATCCGTGGGTGCTACCTGTAGAACTTCATCAAAAAGATATTCCACAGTAAAAGTCCTAATAGGCTTCCTTGGGAAACTCCGGCAGTGATAGGCTAAGGTGCAGACTCCTACACTTGTATTACTACCGAAATACTTCTGTCTTCAAGGTAACTAACTAATATAGCCAGTAGGTTGCCGTCTATTACCAGTTATTTTAGTCTGGCAATCAGCCCTCCATTCCAGACTTAATCAAAGGCTCCAGCAATGTCAAGAGCAACCACTTGTGTCTCGTATTCTGTTCCAGCTTCTGGTTCCACTCGCTGGACAGGCGAAGGAGATCTAAGGCTGACTTTCCTATAAACAAAATATATATATCTTTTTGATAACCGCTGCAGTTTCTTGAGATGGTTGATGATGCATGATGCTACGAAGTCTTAAAATATTGTTGATGGGATTGAGAGTAGGGATACCAGCCTGTAGTTTTTTGCTGTAGACTTTAGTTCCTGTTTTAGGGACAGATACCACTTTGGCTGTTTCCAAAGCTTAGGCCAGTATTTCTTGTGCATACATAGTGTAAACAGCCGGGTATATATTGGAGCCAACTCTCTACTGCAATGCCGTAGTAGATGTGGACTGATGTTGTCTGGTCCCAGGGCTTTAGATATTTCCAAGGATGATATAGTTTTCCTAACTTTATTCTCCTCTACAGTGCATTGTGTGTAGCTCAGTCTCTGTTCGGCGGGCAATTTGTGGCGGTTGTTTATCAGGATGAGGGACTTTCAGTTTACTAGAAAAATATTACTCCCAAGACTTCTCCTTTGTCTCAGTGTGCAGTTCCTACAGTACCATCAGCCTTGGTCAGTGGAGGGATGAGGTCGTCTCTAGCCATACTTTGCTGTTCTTTCACAGTGTTCCACTACTGTTTTCTGCCCATCCTTCCGTTCTGTAGTTTTCTTTTGAAGTAAATTTTCCACCTTCTCTTTGCTCATAGTGTTGTTCGAACAAGTTGACGGCAGGAAAGATGATGAAGCTCTTTGTTGTGTTCTCTTGGGCTGTTTGTGTATATACTCCATCTCCTGTTCGTTTCATCAGCAGCTAGCTTGCAGTAACGGTATCCAAAGCAAAGCTGATCTGAGCTGCTGTGTGTGTGTGTGTTTTTTTTTTTTTTTTTTTTTTATGGCACATACTTTTCTTGAGCCTCTAATAATACATTTCTGACTTGCTCTACTTGTTGCTCAATAGAATCTGTCAGGATAAGGTCCTTTCTTTAGTTTTATTCTAGCTATATTTAGACAAATGTGTGCAGTTTAAGAAGGATCTGTGGTAGTCAAGAGGTTTAACCCCTTCTGTACCGGCTACGTATTTTTTATTTTATACTAGTTATATTTAGACGACTTTGTGCAGTGTAAAATGGATCTCTGGAAGTAAAAAGGGTAAAGTGAGATAGGTCGAAGCCTGGTAATTGCTCGAGGCCCTTTTTAAACTAGATATAATCCTAGAATAGTAGCCAGAATAAAATTAAAAGGACATTGCGGTAAAGAAGAGATTAAGTGAGATAGGTGGAAGCCTGTTAACCCTCTCCGACATATGATGGAATTTTGAGCCTATTAGGGATACTTGAAAGCCTTTATTACCATCAGGGGTATTTACAAACCTTTAGTTTAGTTACGGTACTTCAACCTCTGCAGTTGTCTTTAAGTTAGCTGTGGGCAGAAAACTAATTTTGGAGAGGTACTGTAATTATAAGAGTGAGATAACTCTATTTCTTATTGCTAATCTGGCAACCTCTGCGTCATATGAGTCTGAAGGGGTTAATTGTTAGAGACCCTTTCTAAACTGAATAAAATCGTCTAATAGGTGCCAGAGTATAATGACAAAGATGTCACTGGTACTGAATGGGTTAATGAAATAGACAATGTTTTGCACCCTTTCTAATGAGAGTTTTACATAATAGAGATTTGTCACCAATATTATCTCCTTACAATAGGCAGCATGATTTTTGAGATACTACCTATTGCTTGTAACCTTTTGTAACACTTTCTCTCTGTGTGCGGCTGTCACTTGTTATTAGTATTCCAGTCGCTCCTTGCTTTCTTTTGCTCCCTCACCATTACTGCCTCTCTCTCTCTCTCTCTCTCTCTCTCTCTCTCTCTCTCTCTCTCTCTCTCTCTCTCTCTCTCTCTCTCTCTCTCTCTCTCTCTCTCTCTCTCTCTCTCTCTCTCTCTCTCTCTCTCTCTCTCTCTCTCTATATATATATATATATATATATATATATATATATATATATATATATATATATGTTATATATTTTTCTAAATACAGTATAGTTATCTCTCTCCATATGGACTTACATGCTTGAATAGTATTGTTATAGGTTTGTTTTCTTCTATATTCTAACTACTCCCTCTCGGGCATAGGCTGAGAGACTGTACATTCATATTATACATACATAGTGATTGAAACAGTTAGATAGAATTAATTGTATACATAAATATCTGCCTGCCAATGTATCCACACTGAACATTGCCTAACTCTTTGTAGTCCAGCTCTAGCTTAGAGTAGGTCTTGGTGGCACAAATGATTCATAATTCCAATGGTTCAAATCATGAGGCACTTACAACAACTATTGTATGTATCGTAACTGAACCATGATCAAGAAGAGATTTTTATCTCAGAAGAGGCTCTGTATAATTTTGAATTGAGGTGTCTTGCCAAATATACCGCAGACCGTTTTCAACTCAGAGCTCTGTTTCATTATGCAGTGCATGAGGAATCAGAGCCACTGGGTCTGCAGTTTTCTTGTAAGAACGAAACAAATCAGACATAGGCTATGGTGACTAATGCAATGCAGAGGTGCAATTTGTTTATGCATGTGGCGAGTTCAAAAACAAATCATAGATCGAATCCCCTATTTTGGAGTGGAGTCGTAAAGTAAGTGCAGGTCTGATCCGTCACAGCATAATCATTGAACAAAATCCGAGACCCCCTGTTATACAGAATATGTATTGTGTAGGTCCCCCAATGTCCAGGCCACTCCAGGGTCATCTATAATTCACCCCCATCAGTCTGTACAGTGAGCCAAGACAGATGACCCCTTCACTACCTTCCCTTCTCTTAGTTGGTCCTGTATACCTTCCTCTCTCACTCTCACTAACTATCTCTCTCTCTCTCTCTCTCTCTCTCTCTCTCTCTCTCTCTGTCTCTGTCTCTGTCTCTGTCTCTCTCTCTCTCTCTCTCTCTCCGTCGCCTCATAAATATTTCGTTTAGCAGAGGTGTTTGGGAATGTCTTGAACTCAAATTGATTTCCTCGCTAGTTCCTTGATTAATTGACTTTGTTTTGCTTCATTCCAGCATCTGTGGCTTATATTTTATACTTTCACCCATCCCTTGATTATTTTACTTTATATCCTGGATCAAAAGCATTAATGAATATCTTATTACAATGTTCACACCATCCCTCTTTTCATGTTCAAATCTCTTACTGTCTCTCCCAGCGTATTTTATTGTTTTCTTTGCTTCCATTACCTTTCCAGATCTATCTTCTTTTTCTCCACCTTATCTTCCCTCTTTCCCTCTGTCTTCTGCTCCTCTTCCACCTCCATCACTTACACAAACACTCCTTCCTCCACCATCATTAAACCATTAATACTTCCTCCTCAGTGTTCACCATCTTCTCCTCCTCCTCCTCCCCCCTATTCATCTTTTCATCTTCCTACTCTTTCTCCTACTCCTCCTCCTCCTCCTCCACCCTATTCTTATTTTTCTCTTCCTCCTCCTCCACCTCTTCCTCCTACTCCTCCTCCCCCCTGTTCTTATTGTTCTCTTCCTCCTCATCCTACTCTTTCTCCTCCTCCTTTTCCTCCTCCTCCTCTCTATCCTCCTCTCTCTCCTCCTCTTCTTCTTCCTCCCACTACTCTTCTTTGTTCTGTGTTCCCTGTTACTCTTCCACACCAGACAATAGAGAAGTAAAGCGGCACTAGCATACAAGGGCTATTTGTCGTCTCCCGAGCCTACAAGTGGGATTATGCATTAGGCTGGCCGTGTGTGCGACTGGCATTACTCTGGCCATGTACATAAACAATGAGGCCGTAGAGAGAGAGAGCGAGAGCGCAAGAGCAAGAGCAAGAGCGCAAGAGAGATTTACATAGATACACTGGCCACGCAGATCTTACGATCCCTGCGAGGTGGCCGGGACTTAAACCTATTCGAGATGGCAACTCTAAGAGTAAGATAATGTGAAATGGAAGGATAGCAATTAGGAAGGCTCTCTCCCCACACTCCGCTCTCTCCGACAATTTGCCGTACATGAAAACAGCTAGAAGCAAATAACCTTGCAGGGCTTGGAAATTGCCTGTAGGAATTTACAGAATTGTTAGAAATGGAAAGGAAATGTCATGTATACCTTCATCTTTTTTGTCTTCTTTTTCTTTTATGCTCTCTTCAACTGCCAGGTTATCTTATTAGTAATAATTATCTACTTCAGACCAACTTCTGTATGGTATGAGTTTAACCATTTGTTTTTACTGTGTCTATTGAGCCACTGTATATAACTTTATTAGGGAGCTTATTCCACTTCACTCACTAATTATACTATGGATGAAAACAACAATAGTTGTGTCTTGGTTCGATTTCGTGCCTATTAGTTTTAATGTGTTTCTTCTTGTAGAATTCTCTATGGCTATCTTGAATAGATTATTGGCCTTTACGTTAATACATCCACTTAGAATCTGAAAATACACTATCAGCTGTTCACTTATTCTCCGTTTCTTGAGCGAAAACAGATGGAGTTCTTTTGATGTTTAATGGTTCTGGGTGTGGTGTCCCGAGTTGGAATCCCGGGAGGACCATAATTATGCTTTCATTAGTTTATTCAAGTACATTGGGATTTGTAATTGATGAATCATGTTAAGATCGGGGTGTTACTTATATACAAGGGCTAGGATAAATGTTGTGTCTCTACGCTGAACGGATTTGAGTTTTTCTGTATTGTACTAATTAGGGGAACGAGAACTGCACTACATACTCCCGATGCGGCCTCACAACATATGTGTGTATAATGTGTGTATAATGTGTGTATAATGTGTGTATAATGTGTGTATAATGTGTGTATAATGTGTGTATAATGTGTGTATAATGTGTGTATAATGTGTGCATAATGTGTGTATGTGTGTATAATGTGTGTATAATGTGTGTATAATGTGTGTATAATGTGTGTATAATGGTATAACTATGTCTTTGCTATGATAATTTAAATGTTTTCTAATGAATCCCAGTGTTCTGTGCTCATCCTCTGTTTCCCAGCAGCAAGAGCTTGGTCATACTGATTTCCTGAGGCCTAGTTCAAGTCATGTGTGTGTGATTGAGAGATAGAGAAAGACAGAGAAAGAGAGAGAGATAATTGCATGATTACGGTGTGCTATCTTCTGTGAAGGATAATCTACCCATAGTTGAGCTTTACTTACGCGTATTAAAAGTACACTCACAAGCCATAACAATAACTATCCTCGCATATAAGTCTATTATCTTACAATCAACCTCTGATGCATTTGGGATAGTATACAGGTTGGTATTGTCTCGTATGGTGTCAATGTATTTATACAAACGAGCCTGGTGAGCATGCTTAAAAATATTTAGAGCTATGTTACCAGGTAGCCGAGAGAGAGAGAGAGAGAGAGAGAGAGATTGAGTGATAGTGAGATAACAAACTCTGGGAGAAAGTGTGAAAGGCGTGTCAAGGATTACAGAGCTGCTAGACTGAGTAAAAACACACACCAAGAAAGAGAAGAGAGAAAGAAGTGAATTGAGTGAGAGTGGGAGGAGAATAACAGGTCAGAGAGAGAGAGAGAGGGTGTGTGTGTGTGTGTGTGTGTAAGAGTGAGCGTGTGTGTGTGTGTAAGAGTGTGTGTGTAAGAGTGAGCGTGTGTGTGTGTGTATAACTTTACTGTGAGATGAAGGACAATAACAGGTAAGAGAGAGGGTGAGTGTGTGTGTGTGTGTGTGTGTGTAAGAGTGTGTGTGTGTGTGTGTGTGTAAAATGACTGATAGAAGAAGGACACTAACAGGTGGAGGTAGCAAACAAAAGGTAGTGAGGAAGGAGGGGAAAGAGTTACACAGACCTGCACAAAAGTATGCACAAAAGTATGGAGTGCACAACCCTCGCAGAGTAAACACTTAAGTACGGTCGTAAGTTTAACATAATAGTTGCTAATTAGTACAAGACAAGGGTAATCAAGGAGAGAGAGAGAGAGAGAGAGAGAGAGAGGGGGTAGAAGAACAGTGTACTATATCTTACATGGATTGTGAACGGATAGAAACAGAGAAGTAAAAACAATCTACACGAGGAGAAACACAAATGCTAAACAATTACCGTGAACCATTCATTGTTGTACGTACAAACATAGAAGAAGAATATACACAAATAAAACAATATCAAATCCATATACACCTAATTGAATAGCAGTGGGAATAAGGAAGGGAATTACAAAGTCAGATGGTTCGAGTTATACATTAATTTTGAAACCATCAGATCTACACTGGGGTGGAGTGATTGTACGGTCGCGCTAATAATTCATGGCCCAGCTGTCATTACATTTGGCTCGCTCTGTGCTCTATTAATGTCTGTCAGATGTTGAATAGGGTGGGTAAGTGTAGGAATATGTTTGTATATTTCACTCGATATGAAGAAATGAAGCTTATATATTGCTTATACCAATTATTGATCAAAACATACTTGGTGCCGAGACATCACTTATTAGCGCGATTGAACAGCCATGAGCGTTGATAGATGCTCTAGTGCCTTGTAGAAGAGGCGGTACAATAGATGCAAGTTCATCTGTATATTTGCTTTAAAAATATCTGTAGAATAATACATGGGAACCAACATGTATCTGTTGTTGTTGTTGTTGTTGTTGTTGTTGTTGTTGTTGTTATTATTGTTGTTGTTTTTGTACTTGTTGTTGTGGTTGTTATTGTTGTTGCTTTGTTGTTATTGTTGTTGTTGTTGTGGTTGTTATTATTGTTGCTTTGTTGTTGTTGCTGTTGCTGTTGTTATTGTTGTTGCTGTTGTTATTGTTGTTGTTGTTGTTGTGTATCACTCAGCTGACTATTGACTCACACCATCCCTTCATAATCCCTCCGTCAGCCTGGTCAGGGTTCCCACACCCTCCATGGTGAAGCTATCCACATGGTGAAGTTGCCCTCTCGTTTGTAGAGTAAATAAGGGGGATATTATAATGTTTACCAATGCATTGAATTATTGATAATTCCTACAACTCTATTTTGTTTATATTTTCCAGGTGTCTGGGTGTGACCTCTCCACATGCACTCCACAAAGGTGAGCCACAGAAGGGTTTATTTTGTGTTCGATGATTTAATATATTCATTATTTTTTTAGTTTCCTCCCTAGACCTCCATCAAACTTAAAAAAACATCCATTATATCCCCCTTCAAGGTCAATTTGTAAATTTTTCGGTAGAAAAATTTCCCGGCCAGATTCTTTCAAAATTACAGGCTCGCCAGGAAAAAAATCAACACTTAAATTGCAAGAAAGGTCTTAATATTGACAAAGAAATGGGGCGAAAGGTCTTAAGATCTGAAAACTAATGGGGTTAAACATGAGGGAGAAAGGGATCTAGAAAAACGACCCATGTCTCTTTTTAAGCACAGGTGACCTTTGTAAACAAGGGGTAGATCCTCGCCACTCAACAATTCACGTCCTCCACGGTATAAAGAACACTACACTTTTTAGGGTAGCTTTGGCAAAATTTACGACGTGAGGTGTCCGAGTTAAGCTGGTATCACACGAGAGTTTTTATAGTCAACATTCGATGATCAAAAAATTTCTGGCTACATTTCTGGAATATTTTGCACTGGTATCGGAAACTAGACTGATGGTAGATGAATTTAGGTGACCGAAATATTCTAAATGTTGACCTCATAAGCTGCCAGACCCGTGTTAAGGATAGATGTTAGGTGAAAAAGCGGTCGTGTGAGAATCGTGATACTGTAAGGAATGGGAATATGTTTAACCCTTTGAGTACCAGCGACGTGTGTTGTATTGTATTAGCATAGCAAGATGGCTCTCCCCAATATTGTCGGAGAAAAGACAAATGATCAAAGAGAGTCCAACCATTGATTTTAACCCTTTGAGTACCAGCGACGTGTGTTCTATATTATTGTAACTATATTCAGACAATATTATGCAGCTTAGGAAGGATCTGTGGTAGTTAAAAGAGTTGGTTGAGGTAGTTTGAAGCCATATTATTGCTAAAGGTCTTTTCTAAGCTGAATAAAATCGTCAAATAGTTGCCAGAATGTGATGAAAAGGACGTCACTGGTACTGTATGGGTTAAGAACGAGAAAGGAAATATAAAATATATATGTTCGTGGGAGGGTCGAGCAACAAATATCAAAAGGTGAAAGAAAAAAAATGGAGCGAGAATGTCTAGAAAATTAAATCAGAGATGAAGAAAAAAAAAGTAACTTTCTCTTCTCCGATATCATTATCTAGAAATTCTTGCTCCGGTTTTAACCTTCACCTTCTGAGAATGAAGACGGTGAAATGAAGAGGGATAAGTAAAATAATAAAACGGTCATATGTGTTAGAGGGTCAAAATATATTAATAAACGCGTTTTTGATGGAAATAAAATAGTGAAATTATAATTGAAAGAAAATAGTATTGAATAGCTAAAGTAATTAACCATTAGATACCGATATCATAGTAACGAATAGTTATTTACATAGAAAGCAAACTACAAATTATTAGAAGAAAACGAAATTAACTATGAACCCATAAACAGATTTTATTGTTAAAAAAAAAATATATATATATATATATATATACTGTATATATATATCATATATATATACTGTATATATATATATATATATATATATAGAGAGAGAGAGAGAGAGAGAGAGAGAGGTCAGAGAGATTTAAGAATTAAATTGAAAAGAAAGAATATAGGAAGCAAGCCCTACGTAAAACGGAGTGTATAATATTATATATAACTAAGAACAAACAATGTGACATTGGGGTTCGATTCCCCCTCGGAAAGAGACATTTGAGGAAGTCCCCTTCCACCCTGTGTCTCTGTTTCACCTAGCAGAAGGCACAGAGAGAGAGAGAGAGAAGTCAGTGTGAGAGATAACTATTCTACTCTGGAAAGTGTCATATCAGGAAAGAGAGAGAGAGAGAGAGAGAGAGAGAGAGAGAGAGAGAGAGAGAGAGAGTAAGTCAGTGTGAGAGATAAATATTCTACTCTGGAAAGTGTCATATCAGTAGGGAACTTTAAAAACTTTCCCTCCTTTCACCCCAAACGACCGCGTGATAGCCAGGGAGTTGAGGGAATGGGGCGGCCTGAAGTTAGTTTGATTGGCATTTGTTGTCGTAGATTTTGCTTCATGTTATGGACTCTCTCTCTCTCTCTCTCTCTCTCTCTCTCTCTCTCTCTCTCTCTCTCTCTCTCTCTCTCTCTCTCTCTCTCTCTCTCTCTCTCTGTCTCTCTCTCTCAATATATATATATATATATAATCCACACCTGGTATTCGAACCAAGGCTTTGCTAATCATACCACCACTGTTCAAAGCAAACATAACTGAAAAAACGAATATAGATACGTTTTCTCAGGTGTCTCAAGGGTCACTCACATACTCTTTCAGTTAGACTAACCCTCATGCACACAATATATTTGGCCTCCCTCCGGACGACATATAGGCTTAGCAAATTTAATCCTTTCACTGCGGCCGACGTAAATATACGTCTCGTGTAAAAAGGCCTACACTGAGGCCGACATCCATATTCGTTCTAGTAGTACCGGCTGAGTTGGTTACACCAACCCAGATGCCTCTAGAAGGTTCTAAGCTTTGCCCCTATGCTTATATCAGTGTGCTTTGTGTATTGGATTAGGGAGGGTGTGTGTACAAGTTAGAGGCGTTTTAGAATTTGAAAATCTAAAGAACAGCTACTTCTCCATATAGCTGTGACTGCTGTATACCAGATTAGAATATAAGGTTAATTTCATCTTCATTTCAACAACTCCTACTGTCTTGTAAGCACAAAGCATGATTAAATAACTAAATATCATCCAGTTATCGCAAGTGGAAATGAAGGAGAGAACTGTATATATTCGCTTGTGAGTGTAAAGTGGTGGGGGTAGAGTTCGAACCAATTTATTTATTGGAGCTCGTTCCAATTCGCTCAGGGCTACGGATAAGGCGCTAGGTTGACATATATTGAGCGGAATTAGCGGCAAAATAGCTGCCTGGGCGTTTCTTTCCCAGTAGAAGCTGCCGCAATGAAAGATATCTTTTTTTTGTACTCGGGCATGAACAAGATACAGAAGTAAATTAATTACAAAATAGCTCCCTGTCAAACATATTATAAACTTGTTTTGGGAAATAATGTGCTTCAGGATTTGCGAGCTACTTCACTTTGTTCCTAATAGATGGCACTGAGCTGTTTTGTGTATGCCAGGACTTCTTGCCAGGTTGTCCTATCAGGTTTCAAATATGTCCAATTATCTGCGATTTTGTGTTGGCAATTGTGGAGTGTGTGACCTTCTTGAAGCGTCGTGTAGCCAGGACATTGTAAAACTACCCAATAAGTGTTTATGTCATATATATATAATGACCTAGATCTCTCTATCCCCTAATTCGCATTTCAATTCTATATCAATTGAACCACATAAACCACACCTGTCCTAACGTACATCTATCTATCTCTGCATGTGTGTCTTCCTGTCAATGAAACAGTCTATCCATCCATCTCTTAATGTATCTAACCACCTGTCCTGCCGCATGTTTACCCCCAACTCACTCCTTTGATCGCTCCTTGTCTCTGTTGTTTCGTCCAGCAATGAAAATATGTAATTCTTCAGGAGTTTGAGTGTGTAGGGAACTTGGATATAAATATTGAGGAGTGTGTGGGAGGGAACTGCTTTCTTTTCAACTGACGGTAAATTGCAAAGTTCCTATCTAGGTTTCTCAGTTAATTTTTATGTTTCTCTATGTGACTGAGGGAGGCAAAAGGCAGAACTGCCTATAGCGAGTGCCTCCCCCATAGTTGAAAGAGTGACAGGGCCAAAATCAAGGGACGTTCGAACCAAAATGCCTGGACACACGGAGTTTGAAGCAATTTAAGTCATAGGAAGAGGGAAAGACTGATTCTGGGAGAGAGTTCCAGAGCTCAGCTGTTGAGTAGAAGAAGTAACTTTTCACTCTTGGATTGGAGAGTTGCACAGAGTAGGGGTGAGATTGAGTTGCAAGACGGGTACCACATGCCCTACGTAAAGGAGGTGCTATACACTGGGAAAGCTCTGAGGAACACTGATTATTATAGTAGCGATGGAATAGCGAGAGAGATGCAACATTGCGGCGGAGAGAGAGATTGCAGAGAGTTGGTGAGTGGATGGGAGTTAATGATACGAAAGGCCTTCCTTTCAACTTTGTCTAGGAGAGCGGTGTGAGAGGAACCTCCCCACACATGTGAACAATACTCAATACAAGGACGCACTATGCCCCTGTACAGAGCAAGAAGCTGTGCAGGGGAAAAGAACCCCCTAAGGCGGTTGAGCACACCCAGCTTCTGGGAAGCTGCCTTAGCAAGACTGGTAATATGGTCCTTCCAACTGAGAGCAGAAGAAAAAGAGACACCAAGAATATTGAGAGAAGATGAAAGATTGATTTTTGTATTGTTGAAGAATAAGGGATAGTCCGCTGGGAGTTCCTTACGGGTAGAAGGGTATGTAGTGAAATATGGTGCTAATTATATAAACTTGGTGTTAATAGGAGGCAGAGACATATTAGTTCCATATTTGTTCATTAAGTATCGAGAAATTAGCTGCTAAGGGATTCAATTTATCGTCAGCTGAAAAGAAACAGAGTATAGTGCCCAGACATCTCAACCACACTGTGAAATGTATGTGTACAATTTAGAATGCATAGATTGGAATGAAATGCAGAACAGATAGTAGAAGGTACTTGTATTTTTAAATGTGTAATATAAATAATATAGATATGAATAATGATGAGTTTAAACAAACTACGCACAGTAATCGTTTATCTTTTTAATGTAGTATAGGCGGGTTTTCGATTATTTTCCAAAATTATCCACAGATAAAAATACTTGCATGAAGTAGTTGAATATGTCCAGAACATGATGGTGTTTTTAAATTGTTGTCTATCTATCTATCTATTGCCTGACGACGTGATCCCCCAAGGGGTGGCCACGAACGAACCGCCCCCATGCACCTCTGTCCCCAGTCAGTCGACGCCCCTCCCCCCAACCAGCACCACCTTCGTTCATATACTTCCTCACTCCATCCTTCCACCTCTCCTTCGGTCTACCTCTCCCTCTCTGTCCCTCCACCTCGCTCTCGTACACCCTCTTAGTCATTCTCTCGCTTTCCATACGTTCCATATGGCCGAACCATCTCAAGTTGTTCCTATTCACACTTTCCAGCACATCTACCTCCACACCATCCTTCTTCTTACTTCTTCATTAGTCTGTCTATCCCTCCATGTAACTCCGCACGCACTTCTTAAGTAATTCATTTCCACTGCTCTCACTCTTGGTCTGAGTCTCTCAACCAACGTCCATGCTTCGCTTACGTAAGTCAGTGTCGGGATTACCACACTGTCATGCAAGGACTTCTTCACTTCCATACTGACCAACCTATTCCTTGTTACTGCTTTCAGCGTTCCTACAACCCTCTTCCCCTGTTGTACCCTCTCCCGCACTTCTTCATCCATAGTCCCATCTTTACTCAACACACTGCCCAGATACTTAAAAGAGTTGACGATCTCCATAGCCTGACCGTTCAGCTTTACCTCACACTCCGTCACTTCACCCCTTTCGAAGACCATAACCTTGCTCTTCCCCGCATTTACCTTCAAATTCCGTTGTTCGCACACTGTTCCAAACTCATTTACAAGACCCTGCAACTCCCATTGTTGTAAGTTCTTATTTTTCGATATATCGACCTTATAATATAGCATACTCTGATAGTGCGTGCTATCATCTATAATCATCACGTCATACACTAGAAGAACCTCTTGGAATCAAGTGGTTAAAGACTCTCGTAAGTAACCTCCTACCTCTGGCATGCATGATCTGTCTTACGTTGAAATAAATTGTCTGGAAGTAGATAGAACAACACATAAATTTACGGCATATGACTGTAAAGGACAAAGAAATATTAGCCTCAGGATATATGAACACTTATGCTTTTACGGTCGCATAAAAGTAAGAAATATTATCCTCAGAGATATGAACTTTTATACATTTACGATTGTTTATAAACGCAAGAAATGTTAGCCTCAGAATATTGGAACATTTGAAGATTAACGGTCGGTTATATAGGCAAGAAATATTAGCTTCAAAGATATGACCCTTTAAACATTTACGACCCTTTATAGAAGCAAGAAATATTAGTCCCAGGATGTATGAACAGTCGTCAGATATTAACCTGCGAGACATGCAATTCACAGTATAGTTATCGTTAACCATTTCAAGATCCGATTACGCATGTATTTCTGTGTTATGGCTATTGTTAGACGATTTTATTCAAATAAGGATGGGTATATGGAAGTTAGAGGGTTACTTGAGATAGCCTTTACCCATTTAATTCCCACAGATCCTTCCTAAGCTATATATAATCGTCCAATGATAGCCAAAATATACTGCCAAAATGCGTCATGATCTTAAGGAAAACGTATCTATATCTTAGCGTGTTACGTATAGGTTATCGGAAAAGTCATTACGGTTTGTCCTGCCTCGGAAAAACGTTAAGGAAAAGATGAAAAAAAAAATGGTTGGAAAAAAAATGGAGAGGCTCGATCATCAGTCTTTCCATGGACAGGTGAGATAGAGAGAGAGAGAGAGGGGGGAGAGTGAGAGTGAGTTAGTTAATTTTCGTGTAGAAAAGTGTGAAGCTGAGTGAGAGTGTGAGTGAGATTGAATATGAGTGAATTTGTGAGTTCGAGAGAGTAAATGTGTGAATGACCGAGTGAGTGATAAAGTAGAATCCAAAAGCTCGTTGATGTATGCTTTGAACACAACAAAGCCCATCTATCTATATACCCACTCTGCAAGAATCAAACAGCCACTGATAATTACTGGATCCACACATATGTTACTAATGGTCATATATGAAAGATTAATTCGCTCTTCCTTTCATCTATACACGATCCCCATCACAAGCTGTTAGAGTTATTCATAGCGTCATTGAACACATTTGCTTTATCGTGCCAACTCTCCACTCATGTTTTTGTCATTATATTCACGTCACTATATTTTAACTGTTTTCATCCATTGAGGATTATGATGCATTTTGACATTTTATTCTGGCTATCATTAAATAATTGCATACAACTTGGGAAGTATCTGTTGGCATATACATACATATACATTATTATACATATACATACATATACAGTATATATAGACCGAGTGTTCCACACAAAGAGAGGTTCCGTTCTCACCTCCTAATGGTGGTGCTCCAGGCAACCCAGTTCAGAGCTGCCTCACTTGTCCGATATATAGTATTAAAGATCATCTCACGTCCTTCTTGATCTGCCCCTTTGTGCAGCTCTCTCTACATTCACGGACTTGCATCTTTTCGCCCAACTTAGTTCATCCATCCACGTCGCCGGTACAGAAAGGGTTAAATGCAATTAAATAACGATCACTGGCCACGCTACAGCCTGTGGAGAGAAACCAAACCTACAATAGGGAATGTATTAGGGGGAGATGGGTCGTTTTTCTAGACCCCCTTCTCCATCATGTTTATCCCCATTAGTTTTCAGATATGATGACGTTCGGCCCGTTAATTTGGGTGCTTTTCAACCTTTCGCCCCATTTCTTTGTCAATATTAAGACTTTAGGTGTCGATTGTTTCCTGGTGAACGATAGCGAGCCTGTAATTTGATAGGAACCAGCCTTCGGCCGTGACGTTTTTCTATCGAAAAATGTACAAATTTACCTTGAAGGAGGGTCTTGTGGGGTGTTTTTTTAGGTTTGATGGAGGTCTAGAGGGGAAACTAAGAATATAAAAAAAAAAAATATATATATATATATATATATATATATATATATATATATATATATATATATATATATATATATATATATATATATATATATGCCCATCCCCCATAAGTAAAAATAGACACCACTCGAAACAAAGACAAATAAAATAGAACAAAGATTACATTAGGATATACAGCAAATGAGCACAACATAAAGAAGGAGACACACTGAAACTTAAATTAAATAAAACAAACTAAATAAATATAAATTACGGGACGGAAGGCAGGTATTGAATTAGCAAAAGGGGAAAATACAGAACGATAACTCCATAGATAAAGGCAAAAACCAAGCAAAGGAAAACAATACAAAACAAAATGCACGAGAAAAATACAAAATACTTTGAGCTATAGGGAAGAAGGAGAGTGAAATATGGAGGAGGAAAGGCTGAGAAAATTGTCGGAAGTGTGTGATAAGGCAACACCGGAAAATGGCTGTTTCCTTGAAGGAGTTTTACATTCTACTGTTGGGGGGATGTAAATTGTCTGAGCAGTATTTTTGTATTTTGTATTTGTTTTATTTTTTCGTCGGTGTCCATGTTATTGTAGTCAATAACATCAATTATGTTTATGTATATATATCATTTATGCCCCCAGACTTAAGTTTACGTAACCTATGGAACTAATCGCTCAACACAGTCAACTATGGAGTTCTATTTCCAGATAACGAATGATATGACTTGTTTTGCAACCGGATTGGTATAAAGTGTAGTGTTACTTCCTAGTTCAGAGATGCGTTGGGTTTCTCCTATAGTCTGTTTATTTTCAACTGACGGTAGATTTGTTTCTCATTTTGTTCACCCGGCTTAGTTAGTTAGTTAAAATAGGACTTCAGAGGCTATCAGCTGCTAAGGGATAGATTTTGCCATCAGCTGAAAACAAACAGACTATAGTTTAGTTCAGTGCGATTCGGCCTCCTGAACATGCAGTCCCATTGTCTCATCATCTTAAGTCATCATCTTGGGCTCCATACACCCTAGTGTCACCTATTGACCTTCTGAATCACTAGGTACTATCAACCGTTGCATATTGTGAAAGTATTGCAAACAACAAAGGTGCTTGTTATGGTGTGTCGATGGCCTCTGAGGTAATGGACTGTAAGGGGAGGTGTGGTGGAGTGGTCTTGCCACTGGAATGGTAATCCAATGGACCCGGGTTCGAATCCCCATATTTCAATGGGAAGATATTATTGGGGTGGAATTTGTGCTGTACCTAGTATCAGTGCATTACCACAAAGCCCACCGAAACGTCAACATAATATCCTCTTTATTCCCTGATTAAATAGCACTGTATAAATATTCCCATATTCATAATATGCTACAGAGGGGCAATACCTAGTAAGTAAATTGCTCAATAGGTAGCGTTCTGAGAGTGAGGGTCCGAGTTTAAGAGGTGAGACAGTGAATTCAATTCACTGAATTCAATTCACAGGGGCGAAGCAGCTTCAGAGATGGGGTTGCTTTGAGCTGTGAATGGGTGCTTCACATGTCTCACTCCCTAGACTGGAACGAGACCTGACAGGCTTCACCGTGTTGAACATGTATACATGTTCTCAGCCTATGCCCGAGAGGGAGTAGTTGGAATATAGAAAACAAAAATGTATACAGTAGAAGAAGGATCTGTGGGAATTGTAGGAGTAAAGTCTATCTCAATTAACCCTCTGACTTCCATAGACCCTTCCTAGTCTGAATAAAATCGTCGAATAATAGCCGGAAACAGAAAAAAATGCGTATTGGATCTTGAAAGAGTTAGTACCATCCCTTGTCACATCTGGATTCGAACTCGGGATCTTATGGTTACCAGGTCAGTAGGAAACCACACCACATCTAACCTGTGTGTGTGTGTGTGGGGGGGGGGGGGGGTGTAGTCATATAAATAACACCCGAGTAGTTTGCAATGTACACCTAGATAACTTATAATTCTGTGTGTGTGACGTGTGTGTGTGTACTTGCGCTTTTGTCCCGTATGTGCGTATCTGTGTGTAGGTTTCTAAGAATGGTTGTCTGAAGAGTGTGAGCGCGTTTATTCCTGCCCTATATAAATATTCCTCCCTGTTGTTACCCGCTTCGTTTCAGTATTTTCGTCATACATTTCTTCTCTCGTTACGTTTTCATATAATTCTTTTTTGTGTCTATTTCCTGTTGACTATTGTATCCACAGTTTCACCTTTCCTCTGAACTATTTTATCTCCTGTTGTTTGCATATCCTTCTCAACATTTTACATTTACTGGGTTTTTTTCCACTTTGTAATCTAATGAATTTCTCTTAAGGGGAGACACATTTTTTTTTTTTTCTATTAATTCATATATTCATATCCTTAGTTTTCTCGCTAGACCTCCATCAAGCTTAGAAAAAAAAACCCTAAACCCCCCTTCAAGATAAATTTGTACATTTTTGGGTAGAAACATTTCCCGGCCGAAGGCCGGTTCTTCCAACATTACAGGCTCACTATCGTTTGCCAGGGAAATAATTGACACCTAAATAGCACGAAAGGTCTAAATATTGACGAAGAAATGGGGCTAAAGGTCTTAAAATCTACTAACTAATGGGGCAGAAGTCTTAGCATCTGAAAACTAATGGGGCTAAACATGAGGGAGAAGGGGGTCCAGAAAAACGGTCTGCCTCCCTTTAATGTGGTGTTATCCATGTGTCTGTATGTCTGTGGCATGCTGCACTGTCTGGTGTTCCATTAGTTCATCTGACTATCCACTTGATTATCTTGCTGACTATCCAATTGTCTGTATGTCTGACTGCATACATGTTTGTCTGTATGTCTGTGAGGGTGTCTGTTTCGGTCTGTATATAGCTGACTAGCTCCCTAAATGTGTCAGCCAGTCAGTCAGTCGGCGTTAAACCTTACTGTACCGGCAACGTCTTTCTAATTTGATTTCAGCTACATTTAGACGATTTTATGAAGCTTAGGAAGAATATATGGTAGCTAAAAGGATTAATCGAGATAGTCTGTAGTCATTTAATGGGTAGACGCCCTTCCTAACCTGAATAGAATCGTGTAATAGTTGCTAGAATATAATTACAAGAACGGCACCGGTACTGCGTGGGTTAAACGTTAGTAGAGAGCTTTGACAAAATTGATGTAGATTCACTGTTCAAATTCTATAATAGTTCATCAACTCGGGAAAAAGAAATTAAATAAAAAACCAGAAGGGCAAATTTCGATGTAACAAACCTTCCACTTTGTAAAAATAACATAAAAACACATTAACACATTTTTTGTTTAGCATTATGTCCGGACTACCTAGTAGGGATCGCAAGGTCTGTGCAGTCTGTGTATATATGTAAATCTATATAACCATCTCCTTTTTCCGTGTAGTAAAATCAAATAACGCATACAATCTAAGCATTATTTTGCAAGTAGGTCATAGTGGAAACATTTTATTCTAGACAAAGAATAAGAATAAAAAACAAAGAATTTGCATCAGAACATGGACATGACGTATTATTACCTTTGATTCTAGGTAATATTAGAAGATGTTATGCAGTTTAAGAAGGACCTATGTTGCTAAGAGGGTTTATTGAAATCGTATTTACCCATTTGAGTCGTATAGGTAGATTACAAACTAAGGAAAATCGTCTAATGGTAACCAGAATACGATGCAAATTACGTCATGCCGGTGAAGGGGTTAAAGAGAGAAAGGAGAAAGTGCGAGACAGAGAGAGAGAAAAAAAAAAGTAAGAGAGGCCCAATGTGTAAAGGAGTCAACACAGCGGAAAAGATGTACGAGTTGGTGTGATAAATGGAATGGGTATGTAGAGAATGTGTGTGTGTGTGTGTGTGTGTGTGTGTGTGTGTGTGTGTGTGTGTGTGTGTGTGTGTGTGTGTGTGTGTGTGTACAAAGGAGTACAAAGGAAATCAAGCAACAACAGATCTAGTGACCCTTCTAGGTTGCTTGTCCTCCAAAACACTGAGGATCAAGTGTCCAAACAGTGGTTTAGAGTGGGTAAGGGAACATTGGAAAGGGAACTACTGCCCTGCCACTAACGTGGCAGGACTAGGAAGTTAGTAGGGGACATATGGGTTAGTAACTGAGGGGAGGATAAAGTTATTCATTTACAAACGCAGTCAGTCGCGGGTTTGATGCGAGATATTTGTCTAGGCGGAATTTAAATGAATCAACGGTGCTGCAGTCTATAACGTCTCGGGGAAGCCCATTCCACAAGTTGACAACTCGATTGAAGAAGAAATTCTTAGATTCGTGCGAGTTAAAAGATTTACCAATAATTTTGCAACCGTTTCCCCGCGTGTAATTAGATTGGTCGATAGTGAAGTACTTACTACAGTTCATATTGTCGATGCCTTTGATGATTTTGAACACTTGAATTAAGTCGCCTCTTAATCTGCGCTGGGTTAAAGGAAATAGATTTAATTCTCTAAGACGCTCTTCGTATGGTTTGTTCTTTAGGCTAGGTATCATTTTGGTAACTCTACGTTGAACTCGTTCTAGCTTGTTTATATCTTTTTGGTAATAAGGGCACCAGGATTGAACGCAGTATTCCAGAAGAGGGCGGACTAAGGAATTGTAAAGGGTTAGGATAACTTCTTTGGATTTATGCTCAAATGACCTGCCTATAAAGCCAATTATTTTGTTTGCCTTCTTAACAACTTCTGAACATTGTTGACTCGGTTTTAGGTTACTCGATATTGTTACTCCCAGATCAGTTTCTCTGTTTACATTCTTAAGCTGAGTGCCATTCATCGAATAGTTTGCTTTCTCATTTAGGTATCCGACATGTAGTACTTTACATTTATCCGCATTGAAACTCATTTGCCAAATTTGGGCCCAACATGACAATTTATCTAGATTGTGTTGCATATCGTCAACTTGTTCTTTTGAGAGTACGCTATTTGCAATTTTTGTATCGTCAGCAAATTTTGAGATTGTGCAGGTGAGACCCTCATCTATGTCGTTGATGTAAATTAGAAAGAGAATTGGTCCTAGTACCGATCCCTGGGGTACCCCGCTACTTACATTGGTCCATTTAGATGCCTTACCGTTTATGACTACCCTTTGCTTTCTGTTGCTGAGCCAATTTTCTATCCATTTCAACACACCGTCTTGTATTCCATGCGCTTTTAGTTTTAGCAGTAAACGTTTGTGGGGAACTTTGTCAAAGGCCTTTTGAAAATCAAGGTATATAATATCTACAGCTTTACTCTCATCGTAGAGGTTGAGGATATCGTGGAAGAAGTCTAAGAGGTTTGTTAAACAGGAACGTTTTTTACGAAAGCCGTGTTGAGTATCTTTAAGTATGTTATTTTCCTCCAAGTGATTTACGAGTCTGTCTCGTATGACCGTTTCTAGCATTTTACATACAACTGAGGTTAAGCTAATTGGACGATAGTTACTGGGTAGGGATTTGCTGCCTTTTTTGAATATCGGTGTTACGTTGGCTAGCTTCCACTGATCAGGCATAGTTCCAGACTGCAAGGATTTATTGAATAGTAATGTCAGTGGTTTGGAGAGCTCATTCTTAGCTTCCTTTAGAACTCTAGGCGAGATTGTATCAGGTCCTGGCGTTTTATTTACCTTGAGTTTATCTAAACAATTCAATACTTCTCTCTCTGTAACGGTGATATTGCTTAGAACATCTGAATTATCAATCTGAATCGGCGATGGTGTAGGAATATCACTGAGGTCTTCGGTTGTAAAAACTGATGCAAAGAAGGTATTGAGGGCATTACTCATTTGTACTTCGTCTTTGGTGTATTCTCCTTTTTCATCGACTAACGGTCCAACAGTTGAAGTAACTACTTTTTTCTTTCTGATATAACTATAGAATTCTTTCGGGTTTGTTTTACTTTGATTCGCAATATGTAACTCTAAGGTCTTTTTACTTTGCTTAATTAACTTTTTGGCTTTGCGTCGTAGCTCTACAAATTTCACCCGTTCTTCGTCATTTTGTGAGGATTTTAATCTATCATTAGCACATTTTTTAGCAAGCAGGCAGTTTGAAATATCTTTATTCCACCATTTGGGCTTATTATTATGGCCTGGACGCCGTATTTTCGATGGTATGCAGTCTTGCACTGCTTTTAGGTAAGTGGTTTCGAATAACTTCCAAGATGTATTTATGTCGTTATTGTTAATTAAAAAGCTCCAGTCAGTTTCTTTAAACATAGCTCTAAGTTTATGGAAGTTTGCTTTCTTGAAATTAGGGACTTTTTCGATGCTACTATTTGGTTCGTTACTAGTAAACTTTAAAGTGAAAGTTATCGTACGATGGTCGCTGTTACTGAATTCATCACCAACATTCAAATTCTCTATCAATTCTTCTTTTGTTGCAAGTACAATGTCAAGAACGTTATTACCACGGGTCGGCATCCGAACAAATTGATAAAGCGAACTCTCTTGCAAGTTCGTATACAAGTCATGTCCGGAGTGTGAAGTAAGAGTATCGCCCCACTTGGTCACAGGTAAATTAAAGTCGCCAAAAATTACGGTGTGTGTGTGTGTGTGTGTGTGTGTGTGTGTGTGTGTGTGTGTGTGTGTGTGTGTGTGTGTGTGTGTGTGTGTGTGTGTGTGTGTGTGTGTGTGTGTGTGTGTGTGTGTGTGTGTGTGTGTGTGTGTGTGTGTGTGTGTGTGTGTGTGTGTGTGTGTGTGTGTGTGTGTGTGTGTGTGTGTGTGTGTGTGTGTGTGAGAGAAAGAGAAAGAAAGAAGAAATTGAGAGTTACGGAGAGAAGAGACACAAGGGAGAGGTAGATGATATTTGGGATGGGTAAGCAGAGAGAGAGAGAGAGATTATGTTGGTAAGAGATAAAGACACGGCCATGCTAATTTAGGACAGGAAATAATAATATAGCCTAATGCTAAAGTGAAGGGGAGGTAAGGGCATGTAGGACACACACACACACGCACACACACACACACACACAGCCCGTAGCCTAGTAGGTAGAGCTCTCGTCTCACACACGAGGGGTCGGGGGTTCAATCCCCGGCCGGGCGGAGACAAATTGGGCTTGTCTCCTTTCATGTGTTAGCCTCAGTTCACCTAGCTGTAAATAGGTACCTGGAATAAGTGGACGACGTTGTGACGTCCCATCTGGGGTTGGCAAAAGTGGTACAAGGCGAGATGGGTATCATATGGTTCACCTAAGCTGATGGCTACCTAAGCCTTCGGGCGAGACGGTACCGTCTATAGTGAGAATGGTACCATACAGATCCACCCTAAGCCTTCGTTTCCGATGTCGCCAATTGGCTAAAAATACAGACTACACACACATCCACAGCCATTCCAACGATACATATAACACCTACACATATAGGAGGCGGGAAATAACGAGCATGCTCACTCCCGCAATACAACTAGAGTAAGTACACACACACACACACACACACACACACACACACACACACACACACACACACACCGAAACAAGAATTATACTAGAGTTATGCCAGGAATGTTGAGAGCAAAAATAATGAATAGAACAAACATTTTAGATATACGTAAGTGTGTATTTATGCACATGGGCGTACTTGTGATCATGTGTAGATTTGACGCTGCAATAAGAACATTCAAAAGAAAATACAAGAACAAAACAAATAAAAATAGGAAAAGTGGGGATTGGGCCTGAGCATAATTATACATACATACATACATACATACATACATACATACATACATACATACATACATACATACATACATACAATAAGAACATTAAAAAGAAAATACATAACGTAGACAATTATACTAACTACTAACTTGAGCTGGACACATTATGTTAGAAGCATTGCTAAGAATGCCTCTAAAAAACTGGGACTCCTGTACAGAGTTCGAGAATTCTTCACTGACGAGCAGTTGGCCGTAATATATAAAAGTCATGTGCGCTCTCAGATGGATTACTGTTCACCTCTGTGGGGTGGAAGTGGAGTGGTTGCATTGAGGCAGTTGGACAAAATTCAAAATAAAGCTATTAGATTAATCAATAACCCTGCAATCACACAGGACCTTCCTACATTAGCCATACGAAGAAACGTTGCATCCCTTGCATTATTCTACAGATATTTTCACAGCAATTGTTCCGAGGAACTTGCTTCAATTGTGCCGCCTCTCCACATCTTTCCCCGTAGAACTAGGGCAGCTGAGAGCGCCCATGAATTTACACTTTCTCCTCCACAATGCAGAACTTCTGCTTATCAGAATTCATTTATCCCCAGAGCTACTACTCTTTGGAATTCACTTCCCTCGAATTGCTTTCCACAAACTTACAATCAACAAATGTTTAAATCCAGTTGTTACAAACATTTTATGAATGGAGGATGCCTTTAGGCACATGGACCTTTTTGTTTTATCTGTGTTTTTCCTTCCTCCGTTCATTGTCTCTTAAAAAAAAAAAAAAAAAAAAAAAAAAAAAATACGTAGAAAATATCTATCTCAATCTGTCTTTCCCTCGTCCTATGACTTAAACCGGTTCAAGCTCCGTTTGTCCGGGCATTTTGAATTTACCGTACCTTGATGTTGGCTCTCTGTCACTCTTTCAACGCTGGAGGAGACACTTGTTACAAACAGATTTGCCTTTTGTCTCCTTCATTCACATATAACGCAAAAATAATAATATATACTCCCACACACAGGGATACCGGAAATATAATACTTTAGTAAGGAGTGAGAGAGGGGAACTAATTAAGGGGGCCCACCTCGCTTGTTTTCTCTTTCTCTCACTCTCTCTTTGGCTTGTATCCATTCGGCCCCATTCAGCCTACTGTTTTAAGACGTTTACCCTCATCCGGGTGTCAATATTTTCCTGGCGAGCGGTAGCGAGCCAGCATATATATATTTTTGTTTTTGACAGCAAGCTAAATTTGTACATTTTTCGATAGAAAAATTTCTCCGGTGAAACTGAATTTCTCTATATAGGCTAATGCTGGCTAGCTATCGCTCGCCAGGAAGAAATCGACACCTGGATGGGAATAAACGTCTTAAAACAGTTGGCTGAATGGGGCCGAATGGATACAAGCCAGGGAGAGAGCAAAAAGGAGAGAAAGATAAATAAAAACCGGTAACCCCCCTTAAAATGAAAACCACAGAGTGGAAAATAGTGAACACAAGAGAGTAATGAAGAGATATTGGTGCTGTGGTTTGAGTGTGAAGTGAAGAGATATTGGTGCTGTGGTTTGAGTGTGAAGTGAAGAGATTTGGTGCTGTGGTTTGAGTGTGAAGTGAAGAGATATTGGTGCTGTGGTTTGAGTGTGAAGTGAAGAGATATTGGTGCTGTGGTTTGAGTGTGAAGTGAAGAGATATTGGTGCTGTGGTTTGAGTGTGAAGTGAAGAGATATTGGTGCTGTGGTTTGAGTGTGAAGTGAAGAGATATTGGTGCTGTGGTTTGAGTGTGAAGTGAAGAGATATTGGTGCTGTGGTTTGAGTGTGAAGTGAAGAGATATTGGTGCTGTGGTTTGAGTGTGAAGTGAAGAGATATTGGTGCTGTGGTTTGAGTGTGAAGTGAACTGACAGGAATGAGTGAGGGGCGAGAATGGGAAAACTACATTATTTTACGAGTATTGTGACTGTGTGTGTGAGTGTGAGATTTTGTGATTGTGTGTGTGATTGTTTGTGTGTGTGTGTGATTGTTCGTGTGTGTGTGTGTGTGTGTGTGATTGCGTGGGTGATGTTTGTATGTGTGTGAGTGTGAGATTTTGTGATTGTGTGTGTGTGTTTGATTGTTTGTATGTGTGTGATTGTGTGTGTGTGATTGCTTGAGAGTGTGTGATTGCGTGTATTATTGTTTGTATGTGTATGATTGTGTGTGTGTGATTATGTGTGTGTGTGTGTGTGTGATTGCGTGGGTGATGTTTATATGTGTGTGATTGTTTGAGTGAGTGTGGTAGGGGTGGAAGGGGGGTCTAATCCTATCAGAATGGGGGTTGAGCGTGCCCTGCCTCTCTGGTATCGACCTCTCTTTATCTCCTACTAGATCTCTTTCCCTTTCTATCATTTATCCATAACCGATTTTTGTCTACTCGATTTGTTATGACAAAATGTGAATTCCCCTATTCATTGACTGTCCAATATACGACAGTTCCCTTAGTCTATCTATCTATCTATCTATATACTCAGGCCCAATCTCCACTGTTCCTGTTTTGTTTTTGTTTTTTTTTGTTTTTTGGGGGGGTGCCTTTGTACTATATACATTTTATCAGCGGTCAAACCTTACGCGCCATGCAGTATGGAGATACCCTGTTCGCCACAGTTCCATCAGAAAACCGGTTATGGCGGGTGACTGTGGCCTGATGAAATCCATCTGCCTCTCTATTTTACCTTGGGGTATGTGTTTGATTACATCTATATGTTATTCATAAATGTCATTAACTTTATCTCCTAGTTGTCCTAACCTCAACTCTTTTCACATGTGTGTGTGTGTGTATGTGTGTGTTACGTTGTGTGTGTGTGTGTATGTGTGTGTGTGTGTGTGTGTGTGTGTGTGTGTGTGTGTGAGTGTTTGTGTGTGTATGTGTGTTTGGTTGTGTGTGTATGTGTGAACGTCATTGTTGTAGGTAGCGTGACCGCGAGTCGGAGCGGGTGGGAGTGTGTGAAACTTATTATAAATTAAACCATCACTATTAGTTCCTCGGTGGTCTAGTCGGTTTGATGTTGGTACGATACAGACCCAAGATCGAGCCCCAGCCTGGTCATATGGCACACATGTTAACAAATAGAACAACTGGAGAAAAAGTATTAATTAGAAGAATATGAGCGTAATAATTAACACAAAGATATATTATTATATATACTGTATATATATATATATATATATATATATATATATATATATATATATATATATATATATATATATATATATATACCGGTATATATATAACAGACATATTAGGATATATAACATTCGAGTGAACAAAGTAAAACGAAAACCAGGAAGAAAAATAATAAACAAAAAAGAGAGTGAAGCAATGCCCCAAAGCCAGCACGAGTAATGAACACTGAGGCGGCTGCGGTTTGGGTGAGGCTCGAAATAATAGAGGAACGGGAAATAGGGACACTACAGTATATTGTGTTCGAAGTATTCACTTAGATAACAACAAATAAGTATTATTTATAAATGTATGTGTGTATTTTGTGTGATAGTGGATGTGTGTGTGTATTTTGTGTGATAGTGGATGTGTGTGTGTATTTTGTGTGTCAGTGGATGTGTGTGTGTGTGTGTATGTGTGTGTGCTTGCGTGTGTGTACTTGTGCGTGTGTGCTTGTGTGTGTGTTTAACCAATCTTAAGTTTAGAGAAACTAGTGAATGTTGTGCATACCTGGAGAGAGAGAGAGAGAGAGAGAGAGTAATAAAGTGAGAGAGTGAGATAGCTTTATGAAATAGGAGAACGACAAGGTGAGTGGAAGAGAACTGGTGTGAAACTGTTTGATTGAGTGGGTGGGAAAGTGAGAGATGGGTTTAACTGAGCTGGTAATTGAGAGAGTTACAAAGAGTTACATAGCTACACAAACTGCACAGACCTTACAGCCCCTACTAGGCGGTCCGGACTTAATTATAACCACAAATTTACTAACTGGAAGGTAAGACTAGCAAATCAAAAAGCTCTCACCCCACCCACCACTCCCTCCGACCAATGGTTGGCATGAAATAAACTGGGCAAAACAAACAAAACACAAACAGTAGGATGAGAATATTTCTACCGGGAAATTTATAGTAAAGATCGAATTTGGAATAATGATGATTGCGTAACCTCTCTCTCTCTCTCTCTCTCTCTCTCTCTCTCTCTCTCTCTCTCTCTCTCTCTCTCTCTCTCTCTCTCTCTCTCTCTCTCTCTCTCTCTCTCTCACTCACTCACTCACTCACTCACTCACTAACTTCCTAGTCCTGCCACGTTAGTGGCAGGGCAGTAGTTCCCTTTCCAATGTTCCCTTACCCACTCTAAACCACTGTTTGGACACTTGATCCTCAGTGTTTTGGAGGACAAGCAACCTAGAAGGGTCACTAGATCTGTTGTTGCTTGATTTCCTTTGTACTCCTTTGTACTCACTCACTCACTCACTCACTCACTCACTCACTCACTCACTCACTCACTCACTCACTCAATTAACCAACACTGTTTGGACACTTGATCCTCAGTGTTTTGGAGGACAAGCAGCCTAGAAGGGTCACTAGATCTGTTGTTGCTTGATTTCCTTTGTACTTTGTACTCTCACTCACTCACTCACTCACTCACTCACTCACTCTCTCTCTCTCTCTCTCTCTCTCTCTCTCTCTCTCTCTCTCTCTCTCTCTCTCTCTCTCTCTCTCTCTCTCTCTCTCTCTCTCTCTCTCTCTCTCTCTCCTCTCACTCACTCACTCACTCACTCTCTCACTCACGTCACTCACTCACTCACTCACTCACTCTCACTCACCTCACTCAACTCAAGCAAGCACTCACTCATCACTCACTCACTCACTCACCTCTCTATCATCCTCTCTCTCTCTCTCTCTCTCTCCCTCTCCTCTCTCTCTCTCTCTCGCTCTCTCTCTCTCCTCTCTCTCTCTCTCTCTCTCTTCTCTCTCTCTCTCTCCTCTCCTCTCTCTCTCTCTCTCTCTCTCTTCTCTCTCTCTCTCTCTCTCTCTCTCTCTCTCTCTCTCTCTCTCTCTCTCTCTCTCTCTCTCTCTCTCTCTCTCTCTCTCTCTCTCTCTCTCTCTCCTCTCACTCTCTCTCTCTCTCTCTCTCTCTCTCTCTCTCTCTCTCTCTCTCTCTCTCTGTACTTATATTTCCCCAACCTCCTCGAAATGAATGTATAGATTCCTTTTGAATGCGTCGATTGTATTGCATTGCACCACTTTCCCCGGCAATTTGTTGAGAGAGAGAGAGAGAGAGAGAGAGAGAGAGGGAGAGAGAGAGAGAAAGAGAGAGCGAGAGATAGATAAATAGAGAGAGTGGGGGGGGGGAGACAGATATATATAGAGAGAGAGTGTGTGAGTGTGTGAGAGAGAGAATGTGTGCGTGGGGGGGGGGGGGGAAGAGAGAGAGAGGAGTAGATAATTTGATTAATTGCGGGTGTGATAAACAGAGAGGGGTTTAAGTGATCCGGGATATGAGGTATTTACATAGGTTTACATATACTGTATAGACACTGACACACAGGCCCTTTGGTCTCAGCGAGGGGACTTAACCCCTTCTTTATCGACTATATATTTTTCATTATATTTCACTTACATTTAGAATATTTTATGAAGCTTAGGAAGGATGTGTGGGAGCTAAAAGAATTCATTGGGATAGTTTGTAGCCTTTTAATTGGTAGACGTCCTTCCTAAGCTGAATAATATATGATCTAAATGTAGCTGAAATCAAATAAACAATACACCGTCGGTATAGAAGGGGTTAACCCGTACAATACCGGTGACGTCAGCTTCATTATATTCTGGCAACTGTTAGCCGATATTACTCAGCTTAGGAAGGACGCATACCTATTAAGAGACTGCAGACTATCTCAATTAACCCCTTAAGGGGAGGTATTTAGTTTGTTCCCTAGACCTCCATCAACCTTAAAATTACACCCCCTTGAGTCCCTTTCAAGATAAATTTGTACATTTTTCGGTAGAAAAATGTCCCGGCCGAAGGCCGGTTCCACTTAAAATACAGGCTCGCTATCGCTCGCCAGGATAAAATCGACACCTAAATGGCACGAAAGGTCTTAATATGGGGTGAAAGTTCTTAAAATCGCTAAACTAATGGGGCAAACATTTTATAATATCAAAAGCAATGAGGCTAAACATGAGGGAGAAAGGGGTAAAGAAAAAAATCCCTCAATGGAGATCTCCCCTTAAAGCTCTCACGCGTTTAGCAGTTTATTATGGCTATCATTAGAAGATTGTATGCAGTTTAGTATGGCTATCATTAGAAGATTGTATGCAGTTTAGTATGGCTATCATTAGACGATTGTATGCAGTTTATTATGGCTATCATTAGAAGATTGTATGCAGTTTATTATGGCTATCATTAGAAGATTGTATGCAGTTTATTATGGCTATCATTAGAAGATTGTATGCAGTTTATTATGGCTATCATTAGAAGATTGTATGCAGTTTATTATGGCTATCATTAGACGATTGTATGCAGTTTAGTATGGCTATCATTAGAAGATTGTATGCAGTTTATTATGGCTATCATTAGAAGATTGTATGCAGTTTATTATGGCTATCATTAGAAGATTGTATGCAGTTTATTATGGCTATCATTAGACGATTGTATGCAGTTTATTATGGCTATCATTAGAAGATTGTATGCAGTTTATTATGGCTATCATTAGACGATTGTATGCAGTTTAGTATGGCTATCATTAGACGATTGTATGCAGTTTAGGAAGAATATGTGGGTAATTAAAAGGGTAAAGACCATCTCAATCAACCCTTTAACTTCCATAATATACCCTTCCTAATCTTAATAACATCGTCTAATAAGTACCAGAAACCAGAAAAGAAATGCATATTGGATCTTGAAAGGGTTAATCCTTTTAGCTACCATATATCGTTCCTAAGCTTCATAAAATTATCTGAATGTAGTTCAAATCAAACGGAGATGACGTCGCTGGTACAGAAGGGGTTAACTCCAATAGATAGATAAAACTCAGAATAATAAAAGTAGAATCGAATATATAAAATAAAACTAGGAAGTATACCCGTTATGTGGTGAAGGGTGTAATTGAAAGCTAGAAAGAAATAGGAAGTGCTAAAAAGAAAAAAGAAAAAAGGAAAAGCGGGGATTGGGCCTAAATAGATAGATAGATAGATAGATAGATAGATAGATAGATAGCTATTTGTTAGCTTTACTATTATGACTATTATTTAGCTGTAGCAATTGAACTGCAGTATAACATTGTTGAGAAGAAGGTTCCATTCCTTTATTATGCTATATCATTGTTGATATTAAAGTTGGCTTTAGTGTTTATTACTTTTTATCATTTCCTCTTGTAGCAATGTCGCATCCTGTCATGAATAACTACTCAGCTTATAATATTGAAGCATTTAAGGGGAGGCAGACCGTTTTTCTGGACCCCCTTCTCCCTAATGTTTAGCCCCACTAGTTTTGAAATTATAAGACCATTAGTTTGGCGATTTTAATACCTTTCGCCCCATTTCGTTGTCAATTTTAATACCTTTCAAGCCATTTAGGTGTCGATTTTTTCCTGGCGAGCGAAAGCGAGCCTGCAATTTTAAGAGGAACCGGCCTTCGCCGGTACATTTTTCTACCGAAAAATTTACAAATTTATCTTGAAGGGTGGTCTAGGGGGTGTTTTGCTAAGCTTGATGGAGGTCTAGGGAGGAAACTAAAAAAATATATGAATAAATGAATTAATAGACCAAACAAACGGTCAGTCTCCCCTTAATTTCATTCTACATGTACGTTTCTATCATCCGTTCCTTGCAGCACAATAGCACGAGTTCTCTTAGTTCGCTGTGAGTGTCCTAGGTTCGAGTCCTGGGAGTACCACATGTATTCATAACTCTCATTGATTCCATTAATTGGATATATTTGTAATTTAAGGGGAGGTGGGCCGGTTTTCTGGGCCACTTTCTCCCTCATGTTTAGCCCCATTAGTTTTCAGATGTTAAGATATTTGCTCAATTAGTTAGTCGATTTTAAGACCTTTCGCCCCCATTTATTCGTCAATATTTAGACCTTTCGTGCTATGTAGGTGTCGGTTTTTTCCCTGGTGAACGATAGTGAGCCTGTAATGTTAGAAGAACCGGCCTTCGGCCTGGAAATGTTTCTACAGAAAAATGTACAAATTAATCTAGAAGGGGGATCTAATGGACATTTTTTTTTAATTTGATGGAGGTCTAGGGAGGAAACTAGAAAAATAATGAATACGTGAAAAAATCGCCCAACAAGTGAACCATCCCCTCTTAATTGGTAGGTTGGTGAAAACAAATATGAAACTACGATATATCTGTCAACGATGTAATTAGCTTCGTTTCTCTGGGCTGAGCATATTAAAATGATTCAGAAGTTCCATTAGAGAGAGGGAGTCCAATATTATTCAGCATAATATATTCGTCATGCTGGCGGCTCACAATGCTCTGAACAGAATGACGTTAGGGGGGGGGGGGTTACCGGCTTTTGTTTTATCTTTCTCTCCCTTTCTCTCTTTCCATGGCTTGTATCCATTCGGCCCCATTCAGCCAACTGCTTGAAGACGTTTATCCCCACCCAGGTGTCGATTGCTTCCTAGCGAGCGATAGCGAGCCAGCATTGTATGGAGAAATCCGACTTCGCCGGAGACATTTTTCTATCGAAAAATGTACAAATTTAGCTTGCTGTCAAAACAAAAATATATATATATGCTGGCTCGCTACCGCTCGCCTGGAAAATATTGACACCTGGATGGGGGTAAACGTCTTAAAACAGTAGACTGAATGGGGCCGAATGGATACAAGCCAAAAAGAGAGGGAGATAAAGAGAAAAAAAAGCAAGGTGGGCTTCCTTAATATATACAGTATATATATATATTTGTTAAGATTGAAAACAAAACAATATAGCCGAATGCTCTGCGTTATTGGCTGGAGCTTGTTTACTCTTATCTAAAAACACTTGAGGATGTTTTATTAGCTTTGTTACCATTATTATTACGGTATTATTATTATTATTATAATTATAACGAGATTGTGCTTAACTTGTATAGAACTACTAAACTTTGTAAATCGAAATGATATATAAAATCGTATCTTCTTGACAGCTGGTATACCTTATAAAACTTTCATTGTGATTTAGAAGTACTTTAAATAACAAAATCGCGCATTGGCCTCGATAATAGGAGACTTTTAATAGGTTAAATGTAGTAATATTCAATAATTACGTTATTTGTAGAGCTCTATTTAAATAAATTGCACCACAGTGTTTCCCTTATTGAAAGCTATCAGAAACATAAAATTACTCTAATATTACTCCCAATAAATATTTGGCTTTATACTTCTGGTCAAAAAGTCTAGGCTACCTCAAATACGCGAACAGGACTGCTTGTCGACACCCAGTGAAACGCTCAAAATGAAATTGACCCCCATTTCATTTATTGATAGAATCTCTTGAATTTTGGATATGTAAGGGGAAACCATAGAGCAATAAGGAATATGTAAATTTTTCACTTCAAAGTGCAGAGGAAAAAGTACAATAGTAATAGTTATTAAAAAACGGATATCCAATAGAACTCTCTCTTTTCGTAATCATAATTATCTAAGGCTACCTGTTGCCAATGGTGATAATATCTTCAGAACATATGTATTACATACAATAGGTCATACTATGTGACATTCATCACATTAAAATACCAATTTTATTGACACATTGATGATTTATTGAAGACACTATAAACACTTTAGTACGGGATAAACACATGATGGTGCGTAAACTGGCTGTCAAATTAACTCGGCTGGCGATGTATGTATTCGGACATTGTGCCATTGCTATATTACATACATACATACTATATACATACATACACATACATACTAACACATACATCACACATTACGACACATACATACATCCGACATACATACATACATACATACATACACACACATACACGTACTACACACATACAGACTACATACCCCCCGACATACATACACCATACATACCGACATACATACACCTACATACATACCTACATACACACACACATACATAAACAAACAATGCTACACACACACATACATGCATACACAATGCTACACACATACATACATGCATACACACATACACCTACATGCGCACAATACCCACATACATTCATACACCCTACATACATACACCCTACATACATCAAACAAATAATACTAGTGGGCGGGAGGGATGGGAGTAATGGGAGGGATATAGTGGGAGAGCTGGAGGGATGTCGTGGGCGGGGAGAGACGGATGTAGGGGGCGGACGGGCGGAGGGCTGTAGTGGGAGGCGGGCGGGGGGGTGGTGAGGGAGAGAGGGGCTAGTGGCGGGGGTGTAGTGGGAGGGCGGGGGGATGTCGTGGCGCCCTTTCGTGGGGGGAGGGCTGTGTGGGGCGGGAGGGAGGGATTTAGTGGGAGGGATTTCGTGGGCGGGAGAGCGGGCTTTAGTGGGAGGGAGGGAGGGATTTAGTGAGCGGGAGGGATGTATGTAGTGGGGAGGAAGGGTTGGATGTAGTGGGAGCGATGGATGTATGTAGTGGGAGGGATGTCTGTAGTGGGAGGGATGTATGAAGTGGGAATGAAGGATGTACGTAGTGAGGGAGGGATGATGTCGTGGGAGGGATGCCTGGGGGAGGACTGTATGTCGTGGGCGGGATGTCTGTCGGTGGGAGGATGGATGTAGTGTGCGGCGTATGTAGTGGGAGGGATGTATGTGGGGCGGGAGGCTGTAGTGATGGAGGGATTGGTGTCGTGGGCGGGAGGTTATGTCGTGGGAGGGGCGGTCTGTAGTGGGAGGGAGTATGTAGTGGGAGGGAGGTCTGTCGTGGGAAGGCTGACTGAATGTAGTGGGCGGGAGGTCCGTAGTGGGCGGGATGTATGTAGTGGGCGGGATGTATGTAGTGTGAGGGAGGTATGTGGTGGGAGCGATGTCTTGGGAGGGAGGTCTGTCGTGGGAAGCTGCCTATGGGGCGGGGTGTGTGGGAGGGCGGTATATAGTGGGGGATGTATGTAGTGGGCGGGCGGTATGTAGTGGGGGGTGTATGTTGCGGGCGGGAGGTCTGTCGTGGGCGGGGATCTGTAGCTGGGCGGGTATGTAGTGGGAGGGATGTTGTGGGGGGCTGTATTTCGTGGGCGGGCTGTAAGTAGTGGGAGGGATCTATGTAGTGGGCGGGATGTCTGTAGTGGGCGGGGGTATGTAGTGGGAGGGATCTATGTAGTGGGCGGGATGTATGTAGTGGGGGAAGGTCTGTAGTCGGAGGGATGTATACTGTATAGTGGGAGGGAGGTATGTAGTGGGAGGGATGTATGTAGTGGAAGGATCTATGTATTGGGAGGGCTGTTATGTGGTGGGCGGGAGGTATGTCGTGGGCGGGCTCTATGTAGTGGGATGGCGGTCTGGCGTGGGGGGGGAGGTATGTAGTGGGAGGGCATGTATTAGTGGGCGGGATTGTATGTGATGGGCGGGATGTATGTAGTGGGGGGGGTCTGTAGTGGGAGGGGAGTTTGGTGTCGTGGGAGGGAGGCTGTGGGGCGGATATCCGTCGGGGGCGGGCGTCTGTCTGGAGGGCTGTCCGTCGTGGGCGGGATATACGTAGTGGCGGGAGGGTGTAGTGGAGGGCTCTATGTCGTGGGCGAGTATGTAGTGGCGGGATCTATGTCGTGGAGGGAGGTATGTAGTGCGGGATGTATGTAGTGGGAGGGCGGTATGTAGTGGGCGGGATGTATTTGGGGTATCTGTGTTGGGCGGGCGGTATGTAGTGGGCGGGCTAGTGGGAGGATGTGGGGCGGGGTATGTCGTGGGGAGGGAGGTATGTAGTGGGAGGATCTCTGTAGTGGGAGGGCGGTATGTAGTGGGAGGGATGTCTATGTCGTGGGAGGGAGGTTCTGTAGTGGGAGGCTGTAGTCAGTGGGCGGGAGGTCTGTATTGGGGCCGGCTCTGTAGTGGGAGGAGATTCTGTTGTGGTATGTAGTGGGCGGCGTAATGTCGTGTGGAGGGCTCTATGGTAGTGGGCGGCGGGATGTCGTGGGAGGGGAGGCCCTGTGAGTGGGCGGGGGATGTCGTGGAGTGCGATGAGTGGGCGGGGGGTATCGTATGGGCGGGAGGTCTATGTAGTGGGCGGGGTCGGGTGTGGGGTGCGGTCCGTAGTGGGCGGGCTTATCGGTCGGGCGGGGAGGTCTTCTATGTAGTGGGAGGGCTGTATGTAGTGGGACGGAGGGATCCGTACGTGGGCGGGCTCATGTCGTGGATTGGATGGAGGTATCTGTAGTATGGGCGTGAGGTCTCTGTAAGTGGGAGGCGGTATTGTTAGTGGGAGGGCACATATGTAGTGGGGAGGGCGGTATGCCGTGGCGGGCCTCTTATGTACGTATGGGAGGGATGTGTGTCGTTGGCGGGAGGTCTATGTAGTGTCCAAAGGAGTACCAAGGGCGTCCCCCGTGACCTCACGGCCCCATCCACCCCGATCTCATTTGGGCGTACCCCTCTAGGTTGCTTGTCTCCCACCCCCTGAGGCTTCCAGTGTCCCCCCTTCGGGAGCTGGATCTATGTAGTTATGGGAGGGAGGTATAGGTAGGTGGGCGGGGAGGTATGTTAGTGGGAGGGCGGGTATCTGTAGTTGCGGGGATCTGATTTAGTGGGAGGGACTGTTATGTAGTGGGTTAGGATATGTATGTATGTCGTGGAGGGAGTCTGTAGGTGGGAAGGAAGGTATGTAGTGGGCGGGCGTCTGATAGTGGCGGGCGTCTGGAGAATGGGAGGGCGGTATGTACTGGGAGGGCTCTCGGTAGGTTGCTGGTCCTTCCAAACACTAGAGCTGTCTGTCAAGTGGGCGGGGTGTCTAAACTTGGAGGGAGGTAATGTAGTTGGGAGGGACTGTATGTCAGTGGGAGGGATGTATGTATTGGTTGTGTAGTGGGGGCATGTCGTGGGGAGTTATGTAGCTTCTGGGAGGTATCGTATGTATGTAAAAGCGAGGGATCTCCTTGGTATGTAGTGGGAGGGACCGGTATGTAGTGGGAGGGAGGTATGTAGTTGGAGGGAGGTCTGTAGTGTCGGGGAGGGGATATGTAGTGTCGTGGAAGGGGATGTCTGTAGTGGGAGTGTGTAGTGTATGGCTAGTGGACGGGTATTGGTGTGTAGTGGGATGGGAGTCTGGGTATGTAGTGGGAGGGCTGCATGTCGTGGGAGGGAGGTATGTAGTGGGGAGGGAGGTATGTAGTGGTGAGGGAGGTATGTAGTGGGAGGCGATGTATGTAATGGGAGGATGCTTTATGTACTGGGGAGGGATGTATGTAGTGGGAGGGAGGCATGTAGTGGAGAGACTATATGTAGTGAGAGGGAAGTATGTAGTGGGAGGGCGGTATCCCGTGTGTATATGTAGTGGGAGAGGAGGTCTGTAGTGGGAGGGAGGTATGTAGTGGGAGGGAGGTATGTAGTGGGAGGAGGTATTAGTGGGAGGGGAGGTATGTAGTGGGTGTGGATGTATGTAGTGGGAGGGAGGTGGTAGTAGGGAGGGAAGTATCAGTCGTGGAGGTAGGCTTAGTGGGAGGGATGTATGTAGTGGGAGGAGGTATGTAGTGGGAGGTTTATGTAGTGGGAGGGAGGTCCGGTATGTAATGGGAGGGATGAATGTATGTAGTGGGAGGCTGTATGTAAGTGGGAGTAGGTATGTAGTGGGAGGGAGGTATGTACGTGGGAGGGTTTGTAGGGAGTGTGGAGGGATGCTATGTAGTTGGGAGGGATATATGGTAGTGGCGAGGGTCGATGTATGTAGTGGGAGGGTGTGTACGTAGTGCGCGAGGGAGGTATGTAGTGGGCGGGAGGTATGTAGTGGGACGGGACATGTATGTAGTCGGGAGGGAGGCATGTTGTGGGAGGGATGTATGATTACGTGGGAGGCATGGATGTATGTCGTGGCGAGGGAGGTATGTAGTGGGAGGGGAGCTCCGGTATGTAGTGGGAGGGATGTACTGTAGTGTCTGGAGGGATGTATGTAGTTGTAGGGAGGTATGTAGTGGGAGGGAGGTATGTAGTGGGAGGGATGTATGGTAGTGGGAGGGAGGTATGTAGTGGAGGGAGTATGTAGTGGGAGGGAGGTTATGTATGTAGTGGGGAGGTATGTATGTAGTGGGAGGGAGGTATGTAGTGGGAGGGAGGTATGTAGTGGGAGGGCGGTAGTAAGTGGGATGGAGGTATGTAAGATCTAGGCGGCTGGAGGGATGGTATGATTATGTAGTGGGAGGGAGGTATTCGTGGGTAGGGATATTAATTGGCGGATGTATGTAGTGGGAGAGGCTGGATGTATGTAGTGGGAGCATGTAGTGGGGAGGTATGTAGTGGGGAGGGATGTATGTATGTAGTGGGAGGTATGTATGGTAGTGGGAGGGAGGTATGTAGTGGGCAGGGATGTATGTATGTTAGTGGGAGGTTATGTATGTAGTGGGAGGGAGGTATGTAGTGGGCAGGATGTATGTATGTAGTGTGAGAGTAGGTATGTAGTGGCAGGGAGGTATGTAGTGGGAGGGATGTATGTATGTAGTGGGAGGTATGTATGTAGTGGGAGGGAAGGTATGTAGTGGGAGGACGGTATGTATGTAGTGGGAGGTATGTATGTAGGTGGGAGGGAGGTATGTAGTGGGGAGGGAGGGATGGTTATGGATGTAGTGGGAGGTATGTATGTAGTGGGAGGGAGGTATGTATGGGAGGGGAGGCATGGATGTAGTTTGAGGGAGGGAGGGAGGGAAGGATGTGAGAGGGAAGGAGGGAGGGAGGGAGGGAAGTGGTGGGAGAGTGGAGCGATGGGTGTACGGTGCGAGGGTCTTATAGGGATGCATGCTGGTTTTACACATCAGTAGCAAATCAGGACACAGATGTACAGTTTAGACACAACCACTTTTAACACATTGCATGGACATTTCTACACAAGTTACGAAATTAGAACTGTTTCTGCACCAATAAGAACATGTTAAGCACAAGTTCGATACAGTTTGTACACCCATTATAATTATTATTATTATTATTATTATTATTATTATTATTATCATTATCATTATTATTATTAATATCATTATTATTATTATTATTATTATCATTATTATTATTATTATTATCATTATTATTATTATTATTATCATTATTATTACGGTATTAGTCTTATTATTATTATTATTATAATAATAATGATAATTCCCCTATTGGTTATACGGTACGCTTATGTTGCCTTGTTACGTCCGAGCTATAGCCTTTGTGAATATATATGCTTGCTGGTGTTTACATGGGTTTATAGGTGCATGTGGATATGTTTCCTTAACGGTGTACATTATGACTTTAAGACCAATATATATTTCATTTTTATGTACGTAGTTTGCTGCTGTGTGGTTGGGTTTGTGTGTGTGTGTTAATGAATGTGCGTTTATGCTGTATATGTGTGTAGGCTATCTGTACATGTGTGTCGTGCGTCTTTCAATGTGTACGTGTGTGTGTATGTGTGTGTGTGTCTTTGTGTGTGTGTGTCTTTGTGTGTGTGTGTTTGTGTGTGTGTGTTCATGACAAGGGTAGGTAAGTCATTTTTCTGAATACCCTTCTTCCTCATGTTTAGCCCCATTAGTTTTCAGATTATAAGACGTTCGGCCCATTAGTTTGGTGATTTTAACACCTTTCGCCCCATTTCGTTGTCAATTTTAAGACTTTTCGTGCCATATAGGTGTCGATTTTGTCCTGGCGAGCGATAGCGAGCCTGAAATTTTAAGAGGAACGGGACATTTTTCTACCGAAAAATTTACAAATTTTCTTGAAGGGGGGGTCTACGGGGTGTTTTTCTAAGATTGGAGGTCTAGCGAGGAAACAATAAAATATATGAATACATGAATTAATAGACCAAAAAAGAAGGCCACTCGACCCTTAGATACATATATAACAGGAAAAAGATGAATACTGTGTTCTAGTGATTAGCGCAACAAAACAGTCATCCCCCGATCGTCCCATCTCACACTATGACTATATTCTTCAGTCAAAGGTGGCCTACACAAGTCCTCTAGAAAAGGTGTCAGCTCGGTAAAAACGACTCAATATTTTATCTTTCGCTGGCCTATTTCAATTAGGGGGGGGTGACCTGTTTTTTTGTTATTTTTGTCCTGTTCTCTCTTTATCTGGCTTATATTCATTCGGCCCCATTCAGCCTACTATTTTAAGACGTTTATTCCCATCGCGGTGTCCGATTTTCTTCCTGGCGAGCGATAGCAAGCCAGCAGCATATGAAGAAAATCAGCTTCGCCGGAGAAATGTTTCTATCGAAAAATTGACAAAGTTAGCCTGCTGTCAAACAAAAAAGAAAAAAATTATGATGGCTCCGGTAACCGACTCACCAGTAAAAAAATGACACTCTGGATGGGGATAATAAACATCTTAAAACAGTAGGCTGAATGGGGCAAAATGGATACAAGCCAGAGAAAGATAGAGAGTGACATGAACCAAAAACAGGTGACCCCCCAATTAACACCATAAGCGAAATATCGGAAAATAGTAAGTTAGAATAAGAAAACTAGGGATACGGTTTATGATATTGACGAAAATAGTTATAAGGTATATGATATTGACGAAACCCTCATATGCAAACATTATAATTTTTCTGAGTGTCGACCACGGAGATAGGAAGTAAGGTAAAACACTGATATTACAGCAAGCATGTGTTCTTCAGAGCATTTCTCAGTGCATAGCTCCTTCCTTACCGAGAGTAAGTGGACAACCGCCTTTCAAGACTTTCCTATCCCTATTCTGCCCAACTCTCTAACCACAATATTGAATCGATTCTCCCAGTCATTCTTCTGCTAAACAAGTAAGGGGGAACTATGTCCATCAATCCTCCCATCATCCTATGACTTAGACTGCATCAACTTACGTATACCCAGAAATTTCTGACTCAAACTCACCTTAAATTTAGTTGTTCTATCAATTCTTTCAATTTCTTGGGGGGAAACTTGTTACAGGAAGCTTGGCCTATTGTCTATTCGTACACACACAAACAACCACACACAGACACACACACACACACCAAACACATCACACACACACACACACACATACACAAACACAAACACATACACACATAACCACATACACACCTAACACACACACACACACACACACAAATTGTATATATAAATACTCTTATATGTACGGTTATGTATATATTGAGGATGTATGTGTGTACGTATGTGTATATATGTATGTTCTGTATATATTTATATATATATCCCGGTATATA
>CM064510.1:43728935-43743935 GCA_032716605.1 Paralithodes platypus
GCCGACTGCCGCCCGAAGTTGATGACTTGCATAATTATTTGAACCGAATTACCCGAAAGTTACTCGGAGTCGAATATAACCAGACACTGACCCGAATGAATTTCGAATATAACCCGATGGACCTGAATGAAAGTCGATGATGAGTCGATGAATCCCCGTACGTAACTCGAAGAAAACCCGATGTGGAACGAAGAAGCCTCGATCATGCGTCGAATATAACTCGAATAGGCTATGCCCCGAAGAAGAGAAATAACCAGAATTATTACCGAAGCTCAGCTGAAGCTCAGTCGAACAACAACCGAAATAGAAGAAGTTAGGTCGAACGTCAGTCGAATAGGTCGAAGATCATAGAGTTAAATAATCGCTTATATTATCTTTCGTTAACCCTTTCTGTATCGGTGACGTCATATTTATTTGATTTCAGCAACATTTAGACGGTTTTATGAAGCTTAGGATGGATTTATGGTAGCTAAAGGGATTAATTGATATTGTCTGAAGCATTTCAAAGGGTAGACGCCCTTCCTGCACTGAATAAAATCGTCTAATAGTTACAATATTTCCCCATCATTTTGTGTATACCATGGGGAAAAAAGAACAAAAAATATCCATCAAACGTAAATCTTCTGTCTCCGAAGCTCGGGAGGGGAGGGTTGAAATATGTTGTTGACTATCTTATTTATTGTTTATCTATGTGCTGGAAGGATATTATATTTTTCAATTCCATCGCATTAGAAATGATTCAAAGATTACAAAGAGTCCAAATAAGACATAGTTATGTTAATGTATAAGGGAGTTAGGTAGATGCATTAGAGAGATAGATAGATAGAAAGAGAGTTGCAGAAGGGGAAGTGAGCGATAAACACGAACTATTATGAGACGGACTTAATTGGTTCTGAAAAGACAAAGGAGACATTTTTATTGACTCTTTCATGTTATTATTTGTGTGCTAGAAGGATAACATTGTTTTAAATTCCATCGCATTAGAAATGATTCATAGATTACAAAAAGTCCACACAAGACAGTTATGTTAATGGCACAGTCTCGACTTCCCGGACGAATCACTTCCACAAGCGATATATGAAGATGAATTGAAGAAGGCAATCGAAAATGGCAAAATAAACAATGGGATTTGCAATTAAAATGTAAAACTTGCGAAATAAACACACCAAAACAGGAACCACACAATATATAGACAAAATAACTTATCAAAATCGCTATGTGGAAAAAAAACGCATTGAAGATTTAGCAAAACCATGTTATGAAATAAAAAAAAGATGCACGAAACTCCAAACAAGGAAACATGTAACTGACCAACAGACAGGGTGAGATACTGGCAGTGAGATACCAGCCTAAAGCTGGTATCACACGAGAGCTTTTATAGTCAACATTCAGTGATAAAAAAAAATCTGGCATCATTTCAGGATTATTTTGCACTGGTATCGGAAACTAGACTGGTTATAGACAAATTTAAGTCACCGAAATATTTTAAATGTTAGCCTCATAAGCTGCCAGACCAGTGTTGAGGATAAATGTTGAAGGAAAAAGCGTTTGTGTGATACCAGCTTAAGGAAGTCAATAATTCTGATACACATTGGGTTATATTCGACCCAGGTTCGAGTATTTCGAGTCATCATCGGCAATTCAAAATACAATCGAACACGACCCGAATGGGTTGAATGTAACCAGAATATGACTCGAATATAACTAGATCATGACTCGATAGTGTTCGGCCAAAGTTAACGCATGCATTAACTTTGGCCCGATTCACCTGATGATTCCACTCAAGCCCAGAACATCCCAAGAACGTCCAGAAGATAACCGGAACTCACCCGAAGTGTTACCAGAATCAACCGGAACTTGCTGAAATTTGAATTTTTTCGTCGATTCGGCCGGTTTCGGGTGGGTTCGACTTCTGTGTGACACTGCCTTTAAGCTGCACGAAATCGTCTAAATATAGCTAGAATAAAAGGAGAAAAAAAATCGTCGGTACGGAAGGGGTTAATTTACACGCTTTCTAGTGTTATTATTGTTGCAAGAGATTATGTTTCGAAATATTTAGTAACACATTATATTTTAAACAATGTAAACAATTTAAAACAAGGCGAAATGTTAGAATTATACTTATAAAATACTGTGATGCGACATTTACCGAACATTTCTAGAAAAATGCAAATAGATGAGTAAACTAGATTTGTTGGAGCTTTAAGGCCGCGTCATACAGAACTCGAATCCACCAGAACCCACTGGAATCGAACTTTTCACCAGAATTGACGAGAATTACACGGCCTTAATCGAGTGTGACTTCAGAGTAGAATGCGACCCGTCAATGACCGGAATGTAACTCGAACGTAACTCGATGGACTCGAATGTAACCCAAATATGAGTCGATGTTAACCAGTAAGTGACTCGAAGGAAACCGGATGTGGAAAGAAGACTACTCGATCCCAAGTCGAATGCAACTCGAATGACCAGAATGAGACCGGAATGTCAGTATATCATGACCAGAATTACATGAAGTTAAGTCGAACGTAAGTGGAACTAAGTTGAACGTAACTCGAACGTAAGTGGAACGTGACTCGAATAGGCAGAAGGTAACTGGATGAGGAACCTTTGAGTATATAAAGGGAGGATTGGTTCACAGGCACACCAGTAGTAACAGGGCACTCACCACGGCAACATAAGCACTTTCAATCACATACACACATACACGTACATGGGGGTGGAGATAGGGTTTTTCTGGACCCCCTTCTCCCTCATGTTTAGCCCCATTAGTTTTTGAGATGTTATGACGTTCATTCCATTAGTTTGGCGGTTATAACAAAAAATTGCCCTATTTCTTTGTTAATATTAAGACCTTTCGTGCCATTTAGGCATAGGTTTATTTCCTGGCGAGCGATAGCGAGCCTGTAACTTTAGAAGGAACTGGCCATCAGCTGGGACACTTTTCTACCGAAAAATGTACAAAATTAATCTCGAATTGAGTATGTTTTTTAAGCTTTGATGGATGTCTAGCGAAGAAAGTAAAAACAAAAAAATATATATAGGCTAAATAAAAAATAGACCAAAAAGTAACCCTACCCCCTTAACTCACACAGCTGGGGTGAAGGAAGAACACTTTTCATTGGTAGACACAACTGAGGGGAAGCCGGAGTTAAGGTGTGGAGAGTTAGATGAGTAAGTTTGATTCCAGGTACTACTTGAAATACAATGGCCTCGTATAGGGCCGATTTTATATTTTATTTTATTTATTATTATTTGTTTGGGTTTTTCTCAATCCGTTATATATTTGGGGCCGCACCTAGTCGAGTTATATTCTGGTTGTATTCCAGTTACCTTCTAGTTGGATTCCACTTGTATTCTAGTACTTCTAGTCATGTTCGAGTCGACAGCCAGTGTACACTCGATACATCAAGCAAGTATGCAGTCATCTACCAGTCATATTCTAGTCGGCATCCAGTTGTATTCTTCTTAATTCGGGTTATATTCAACTCTCATTCCATTACATTCAATTTTAAAGTGGAATAATCAACTTGTCATCCAGTTGACTTCCGGTCATTATCGAGTGGCATCGAGTTACATTCAAGTAATTCGAGTCGGCATCGACTATAAAAATTACATCAGAACATGACCAGAATAGGTAGAATGCGACTCTAATGCGACTCGAATGCGACCAGGATACGACTAGAATGTAACTCGATAATTTTTAACGGTTTTTTCACTCGATAAATCGTAGAAAGTTAACGCATGCACTAACTTTTTGCTCACTCACTCGATCAATCGAGTGACGACTAGAACATCACTCAAAACACAAGAATAGACAAGAATCTAACCAGAACACGTACAAAAATAGACCAGAATGGGGAAGAAGTGGATAAAATTTGAATTTTTGAATTCATTCCGGTGGGTTCTGGTGGATTCGAGTTCTGTATGAAGCGGCCTTTATGCAAATGAATTGACAGAATATATACAGATGTTTATAACAGCAACAGTTCAGGGTCTGCAGTATTTAAATAACACACACACACACACACATATATATATATATATATATATATATATATATATATATATATATATATATAGAGAGAGAGAGAGAGAGAGAGCGCACACACACACACACACACACACACACAAATATACATATGTTATTCATCACTGAGCACTTAGGTTGTTATCCACTGCACTTGTCTATTATTATTCTGCCTCGTTGCTGATATTCTGAGAGACACACTGGCGCCAAACGGGCTCCCAGGTTTATTACCATCTTTAAGGGGGCCCACTTTTTGTTTTTCTCTCTCTCTCTCTCTCTCTCTCTCTCTCTCTCTCTCTCTCTCTCTCTCTCTCTCTCTCTCTCTCTCTCTCTCGGGTGGTATCCATTTGGCCCCATTCAGCCTACTGCTTTGAGACGTTTATCCGCATTCAGGTGTCGATATTTTTCCTAGCATATTTTTTAAATGTTTTTTGACAGCAGGCTAAATGTGTACATTTTTGTATAGAAACATGTCTCCGGCGAAGCCGGATTTCTCCATACAATGCTGGCTCACTATCGCTTGCCAGGAAGAAATTGACACCTGGATGGGGATAAACGTCTTAAAACAGTTGGCTGAATGGGACCGAATGGATACAAGCCAGAAAAAGAGAGAAAAAGGAGAGAAAAAAAGCAGGTCACCCCCATTAAGCCTCATTCTGTATGTGGCCGTGACCTTTTGATATCCCTAATTTGTCTTGCCATTGGTGTGTCTCTTCAACGACTTGCTGACTATGTTAGTTTGTTATGTAGTTGTGTGTTTATGTATGTATGTGCTTTGTGTGTGTATGTATGTGTGCGTATCCTTACATATCTATCATCTATCTATCTATCTATCTATATCTATATATATATATATCTATATATGTATTTATATCTATATATGTATTTAATTGATAATCCATCTTGTTACGTATGGTTTAAGGGGAGGTATTTAGTTTGTTCCCTAGACCTCCATCAACCTTAAAATTACACCCCCTCGATTCCCTTTCAAGATAAATTTGTACATTTTTCGGTAGAAAAATGTCCCGGCCGAAGGTCGGTTCCTCTTAAATTACAGGCTCGCTATCGCTCGCCTGGATAAAATAGACACCTGAATTGCACGAAAGGTCTTAATATGGGGTGAAAGTTCTTAAAATCGCTAAACTAATGGGGCAAACGTTTTATAATATCAAAAGCAATGGGGCTAAACATGAGGGAGAAAGGGGTCAAGAAAACAATCCCTCAAGTGGAGACCTCCCCTTAACAGCAAAAGTGGCCCATGCATCGAGTCCAAAGCATTTCGCCGTATCAACTCGCCACCTCTTACTTATTCCCTACAATATCTTTCTATATGCTGCAACGTTGCATATCTTTCACTCTTCTATCACAATTAGAACAGTGTTCTTCAGAGCTTCATCACTGCATACGCCCTCTCTTATGGCGAGTAGGAGGCACCCACCTTTCAACACACTCTCACACCTATCATGTTTAACATGTATTATTCACAAGAACATACATGCATATATCGTATGTATACGTATGCAATCACTGATAAGTATGCCTTTCCATACACTATATAAACAACACACACACACACACACACACACACACACACACACACACACACACATATATATATATACACACATAGCTACAAACATTCAATATATTTGTAAATACGCTGAATCATACATGGAACCATTATAGACATATGTCATTCTATATATCTAGCTATCTGTCTGTCTATCTATATATCTATCTATCTTTCTGTTTAGATATCTATGTATCTATGTATCTATCTATCTACCTATATATAGTATATATAAATATATGTATGCGTCTAACTATCCTTTCTATTTACTGGGATTTACATTATCGATCTATCAATTATCGTTCAATCTAACTCATTATATATCTATTTGTCTTCTACAATATCAGTTACTATTTGATATGTTCTATCCATGTTATCCACTCGTCAACGTATCTGCCTGGTAAATGTTTATCCATATATTAATGTATCCACCTGCACGCCCATCCTTCCACCCATATATCCATAGATTTAACCCTCCCTCCCTCCTCCCTTAAGTGGGGTGTGGTTGCTTTTTCTGGACCTCCTTCTCTCTCATGTTTAGCCCCATTAGTTCTGAGACTTTAAGACCTGTGCCCCATTAGTTTGGCGATTTTTCTAAAATGTATTTATTTTGTTTATTCTTTGTTGCCACCATGCAGACCTTCCATGCAATTTAGGAGTAGATTTGTTTTCCTGGCGAGCGATAGCGAACCTGTAGTTTAAAAGGAACCGCCCTTTGCCGGGACATTTTTATGTCGAAAATGTATAAATTTGTCTTGAAGGGGGGGGGGGGGTCTTGGGGGATTTACCCCCCCCCCCCCCCTTAACGTTGTTGTTCAGTATATCCACCCTAATATTCTCCAAACATTTACCTCAGGAACCATGGGAATTTATTTAAGTCCTCCCTTGGGTGTCTGCTCCTTGCTTCTCCATTTTCTTCGTTCATATTATTATTTCTTTTCCCACTCCATATATTTGTTCTTAGAATATTAACAAACAAGTAAGTTATTTTGTTCTGCTGTTGGATAGCTTTGTTTATCAAGGCAGTATATACAGTTCTTAGTACATTAACAATAAATAAGTTATTTTATTCAGTTGGATAGGTTTGTTTATGTTTATCAAGGCAGTCAGTGTATATATATGTTGAAATAACTTAGAAAGGTTGACAACATGAACATCAGCACCATATGGGGAGGAACACTGTATTGACAGATAGTTTCTTCAGGTCACTAACCGTTAGTGACCTGAAGAAGCTATCTGCGAAACGTTGTCAATAAAGTGCTCTTCCTCATATGGTGTTGATATTCATGCTGTATATATATGTTTGCATTACATGTTTTGTTATCTAATATGGGGCTTTGAAACCTCAGTACCGGTAACATCCTTTGAAACCTCAGTACCGGTAACATCCTTTGAAACCTCAGTACCGGTAACATCCTTTGAAACCTCAGTACCGGTAACATCCTTTGAAACCTCAGTACCGGTAACATCCTTTGAAACCTCAGTACCGGTAACATCCTTTGAAACCTCAGTACCGGTAACATCCTTTTTATTTGTATTTTAGATTCTATTAGACGATTTCATTCAGGCCAGGAAAGACGTCTACCCATTACCCCCTTGAAGCTCCGACGCGTTTTAACAGTTTATTTTGGCTATCATTAGACGATTTTATGCAGCGTAGGGAGGATCTGTGGGTATTAAAAGGGTAAATACTATCTCAATCAACCCTTTGACTTCCATATACCGTAACTAATCTGAATAAAATCGTCTAATAGTAGCCAGAAAACAGAACAGAAACGCGTATTGGAGCTTGAAAGGGTTAAGAAGCTGCATACTCTCTCAATTAATCCTTTTAGCTACAATATAAATTTCCTGAGCTTCATAAAATCGTCTAAATATAGCTCGAATCAATTAAAAAACTCATCACCGGTACTAAGAGGGTTAACCCCTTCTGTACCGGCGACGTCTATTTTATTTTATTTCAGCTACATTTAAAGAATTTTATGAACTTAGAGAGAATATATGGAAGCTAAAAGGATTAATTGTGATAGTCTGTAGCCTTCTAATGGGTAAACATCCTTCCTAACCTGAATAATAACGTCGACTAGTTGCCAGAATATAAGGAAAAGTACATCACCGGTAGATAAGGGGTTAATGACGATTGTGACGCATTTTGACAGTTGATTCTGAGTACCATTAGTAGATTTTTTGCATTTTACAAAGGATATGTAGGAATTATAAGGGTAAAAGCTATCTCAAACAACCCTCTGACTTCCATAACCCCTTCCCAATCTGAATAAAATCGCCTAATAATATAATTAGAAGATTGTATACAGTTTGCCAATGATCTGTAGGAGTGCTAAAGTTAAAGACTATCTCATTTAATGGTTCACCTTTTGGCCAATTTTTGCATGTATTCGTTATTTTTCTAGTGTCCTCCCTAGACCTCCATCAAATTAAAAAAAAAAAAAAACATCCATTAGATCCCCCTTCTAGATTAATTTGTACATTTTTCGGTAGAAAATTGTCCCGGCCGAAGGCCGATTCTTCCAACATTACAGGCTGACTGTCGTTCGCCAGGGAAAAAAATCTACAGCTAAATAGCACGAAAGGTCTAAATATTGACGAAGATATGGGGTGAAAGGTCTTAAAATCAACTAATTAATGGGGCAAACATCTTAAAATCTGAACATTAATGGGGCTATACATGAGGGAGAAAGGGGACCAGAAAACAGGTCCATCTCCCCTTAACCCTCTGCCTTCCATATACCCCCTTCCCAATCTGAATAAAATCGTCTAATCATCGCCCGAGAACAGAAAATAAATGCCTAATCGGATCTTAAAAGGGTTAACCGATTTACGACAGAAAAAGTAAAGAACAAATTCTGATATCCGTGTCCCTTTGATCTCCGGAGCAATAGTGAACTGCTGCAATATTTTCATGGAGTTTGTCAATATACACAATTTTAGGAGCTTCTTCTTGTATCACAATATGTTTGTACCTTTAAATCCTTTGGATATTGTTTATTTGTTTAATATTGCAAAGGATTGCAGATGTTTATTATTATGTTTGTTTACACCAACCAACTTCAAATCTAAACTCAATTAATTAAATCGACAAATACATGTGGCACTCCAAGGACTCGAACCCAGGATACTCACATCGAAATTCAAGACATCATATATAGTTGCAGTTTTATGTATTCGTGTGTGTTAATAACATAACAATAGGCTTTCATGTTCATATTTAATGCTGTTGCATTGTATTAATGTAAACAAACACTATTCGTGTTTGTATGATAAAATTCTACTTCAATGTTTTCAGATTTCCATCCTTTTTCCAGTTGTCGTCCCCTCCCCCCCCCCCCCCATCTCTCTCTCTCTCTCTCTCTCTCTCTCTCTCTCTCTCTCTCTCTCTCTCTCTCTCTCTCTCTCTCTCTCTCTCTCTATCTGAATTTGACTACTTTCTATATTCGTCTGTCTGATTAGGGTGTATTATTTACTAAGTTAGCTTATATCAAATTGTGAATTAATCCTTTCAGTTTCTCTTGACGCAATTCTTGCCAATGTTCTCGTTTCGCTTATTTTAGTCGGCTTACGGAGGATCTGTTAACGTTAATAGATTGATTAACATAGTTTGTACCTCCTTCGGTTCTTAGAGGTCCCTCTTAAGCTGAATTAAATCGTCTAATAAATAAAAGGAAGACAGATTTTTACCGTTCTGAAAGGGTTAATATACCTGAACACACACCCTTTCCCTCCCTTCCCCATCCCCCCTAACCCTTACTTTTCTCCCACTCCCTCCCCCCCCCAAACTTCCACCTTGTTCCCACCCCTTCCCTCCCTCCCCCTCCCTCCCTTTCCTCCTAACACTCACCTTGCACTCAATCCCTCCCTCTTACTACACCCCTCTCCCTCACTCCCTCCCCCCCCCCCCCCCCCCCCTCTCTCTTCTCCCTCTCTCACTCAACCCCCCCCCCCCCCCCCCCGCCCACCCCTTCCCTTCACTCTCGCTCCTTAATGACCCTCCTATTTACCCAGCCCCCTCTAACGCCCCCCGCCCTATTTACCAACAGTGATCGAGAGCATTGTTGCCTCCAAATTGGAAGGACTTGAAGGGAAGGTGAGAGAGAGAGAGAGAGAGAGAGAGAGAGAGAGACAGACAGACAGACAGACAGACAGACAGACAGACAGACAGACAGACAGACAGACAGACAGACAGACAGACATTTTAAGTAAGTACAATAGTGCAAGGTCGATGCAAGAATAATAGCACATACTTTCAAACATCTCAAGTATACAGGATGCAATTGATACGGAACCAAGTTAAATAAGGAATGTAAGTGAGAAACATAATTCGGGTTCTGAGTTACCTATTAATCCTTTGAAAATGATGACGCCTTTTGACGGTTTCTTCGGGTTATCATTAGACGATTTTAGACAGCTCACGAAGAATATTTGAGATATACAGTATATGGATATTAACTATCTCATTTAACCCTCTGACTTCCATATGCCCTTCGTAATCTAAATAAAATCATCTAATAATAGCCTGAATACAGAACAAAAATGCGTATTTGTTCTCGGAAGTGTTAATCATGGACCACAGGTGAACATGGCCGCTGCTCCAAAACGGCCACAACCCAAATTACCAACAAGCCAATAAAAAGTCTAGATTAAGAAGGGATGGTTGTTTTTTTCTGGACTCCATTCTGCCTCATGATCTCTCTTTCTCTCTCTCTCTCTCTCTCTCTCTCTCTCTCTCTCTCTCTCTCTCTCTCTCTCTCTCTCTCTCTACACACACACGGGGAATATGTTGCAAAATTACTAGTTAATATTTGAAATTGCACGAGTCTAAAAATGTCTTCTTCAATCGAGTTATGATCTTGTGGAATGGGCTGCTTCGAGATGTTATAGACTGCAGCACCGTTGATTCCTTAAAACATCGCCTAAGGCACCTTGCCTTAAACCCGCGACTGATTGCATTTGTAAGTGAATGACCTGTTTCGCAGATTCGTCGTGTTATGTTATTAACCCAAATTGTTCCCTACTAACACCTAACCCTGTCAAGGACAATGGTCTTAAGGCAGTGCTTCCCTTTCCAATTGTCCTTTACCCGCTCTGAACCACTGCTGGACACTTGGAACAGCAGTGAGTTAGAGGGCAAGCCACCTCGAGGGGTCGCTAGACCTGTTGTTGCTTCACTTCCTTTGTACTGCTTTGTACTTTCCGTCGGAAGCTAGATCTATGGTAGATTATGGTAGGTAGTTTAATTATTAGGGAACTAGAAATTGGAACCGATATATTACAATTGCCCCTAAGAAATTGACGGAAAAATCACTCATATGACACTGCCTTGAAATATTGCAGGTAAATATAGCTAGAATAAACTTCATATTACGTCGCTGGTACTGTACATAAGTGGATACCTGTTTGCAATAATTATCTTAGTTTATCCACCTTTCATGTACCGGTATATTTCGTTTTCTCTAAAGTGTAAACCCATTCTTCCCAACCAGCAGTGTTTCATTATCCATCGCTCAAGGACTAGTCATATCGGTCATCATGGGGAGTATTTCAAGCTCGTAAGTGAAGGATTGTGAAACATGATAATTATAGATGGAGTCAAAAGTGCGCATTGGCTAGGATGGGGGTGCTGTGTTACATAATTGTAGGTGTTATTTTTCCTCGATAAATTCAACTAACAAATTATACAAAGAGGAACATATTAATTTGATGAAATGTTCCTATTTATGTATAATAGTTAGCTTACGTTTTAAGGAACTTGATCGCGTTGCTTTATTTCCTCCTATAAAGGATGACAGAGCAACATAAGCTTGGTTGTTGCCGTGATCATGTCCAGCTGAACAGGGGTGCCAACATACTCGTAATACGCTCCTATAATGCCGTGTGCACAATTTTCATATATACGATATCACAAACAGTTTTTTAAATTTTATTTGTATTATATAATATATATTGAATATTAGTGTACCCCTCGATAAGACTGTTGCCGAATTATACTGACACTCCGTTGATAGTTAGCGATGGGGTAGTGTTTATACGGTTAGGTTGGCACCCCTCACTCCCTCCCCCTCCTTTACAACTCACTCTGCCTCCCACGCCACTCGTTCTCGCCGGCCTCTGCGGGGATAGTGTTTTAATGTTCTCTTGTTAGTCGCGGCTTTGTGTACGTGTTTGCGTGATTGTGAAGTCTTGGAGATAAGTCGAGTGGTCTGCTGAACATCGGTGGACTCCTGATATTGACATCGCCAATGAGGGGGAGAGAAGGAGGGAGATTACGACACCCTACCCGTCCTTCCTTCCGCCTCTCTCTAGGTAAAGTAGTGTTCTGTGGGCTCCATTTGTGGCCATTTAAATATTGTTAATGTTATTGTGTTAGAGTGGTAATTGTTACAGTCTTCCTTGGTACAGAGGTCGGAAAAACTCCATTTATTGGTCACCAATTTTCCCATGGATTTTTTTATTTTTCCCTGTTAGTTTTCATCAATATATAGTGTTTAGAAATAATTAGAACCCTCGGCGAAACCGTTTTCCCCATTATACAACGATCTTAAGACACACCGCCCGATAGTGGGGAGGGCTATGAAGTACAGGGAAAATGAGGGGTTAAATGCGTAAAACGGCGATACAAACGTATTCAAGCAAAACTTGGCTCGGGTTTGAAGGTATTTCAAAGGTCTAAAACCCAATATTTCGAAAACCCGAGCCAAGTTTTGGTCAAAGCTGGCTCGGATTTTGCGAGTTTGTAGACAACAAAATGACAGTAACCTCATTTAGAAATTTGGCTCAGGTTTCCCAAAATTGCAAAGCCATAAAACCCGAATTTTGGAAAACCCGAGCCAGGGTTTGGCCAAAGCTGGCTCGGATTTTGCGAGTTTGTAAACAAACAAATGACAGTAACCTTATTTAGAAATTTGGCTCAGGTTTCCCAAAATTGCAAAGCCATAAAACCCGAATTTTGGAAAACCCGAGCCAGGTTTTGGCCAAAGCTGGCTCGGATTTTGCAAGTTTGTAGACAAACAAATGACAGTAACCTCATTTAGAAATTTGGCTCAGGTTTCCCGAAATTGCAAAGCCATAAAACCCGAGCCATGTTTTGGGAAAATTGTCTCTGATTTTGCGAGTTTTAAGAGTAAACAATTAACACTAACCTAATTTCGATTTTTGGCTCATGTTAAGCTATCATAGTGTTTACAAGCCTATACCCCTTTGAAAGGACATTAGCCTAACCTAACAACCTTACCTAACCTATCCTAGTATTATGGGTGGGGGCTGCCGCCCCCACACCCCCGCTATTTGCATCTTTGACAGATTGTTTGTGTATTTGTCTGTGAAAAGGGGGTAATTGTTTAGTGTATGGCCTGCTAAAGAAAATGGATTTTTGAGCACAGACTAAACCAAATGTTCACTACTGTATTTACATAGCTAACCTAACCTAACCTAACCTAACCTAACCTAACCTAAGGTAACCTGGGCATCCTGGGGGCTGCTGCCCCCAGACCCCCGCTGGTCTTGGGATGAAAAGTGATAAAAAACACATATCTCTTACCTCATTATTCAAAGTTTTGTATTTGGTTTAATATACACTTACCAGGTCATTTGAACAGTTATATTGCTTCTATATATCATATAATACACCATAGAATACGTTTTTAATAACTAGACAAAAAAAAGAGTACTTCGATTAAACAATTACGGAAATACCTTAAAACACGAGCCAAGTTTTGCTTAAATAAATTTGTTTTCGCCGTTTTTAAACCCGCGAAAATAAGAAAGCGTAATTGCATACCATATTGAGATGTGGAGGGAGTAGGTGAGGAAGAGATGCGTCCACGTTTTCGACGAGGAGTTACGACGAGTAGTGGTTTTATTTAAAAACCAATAATGACCGCATCGCCACTGGTCTGCCGGTTCATAATAGTAACATTCGTTTGAGCAGAGTTTGCAGGAAACAGAGGTAGGCAAACAACCATGGTCAGTAAAAACCTTAAGGGCTGCACTATTGTTCCTTGTAGTGTCAATAATCACTGAATGTGGGAGGGGTGAACAACCATTACAAGCGGCGTCCATGACTAAAGTGAGGAGAGACTTAAATGAAGGTGTGTAGCTGTGATTGGTTCAGTGCAATGATGTAATCAAGGTCAATAAACTCACCTGATAGGTTGCTGGTTGTATGCGTGACGGAATCTATGAGTTTAATGACGTGGTCAGAAAAAAACCCCAATAAGAATCCAGAAGTGTCTCGTGACGTATTGCGCAGGAGTTAGGAAATGAAACTCAGTATTTCCAATGAGGATTGGCAGATGGCGTGATAGTATTACAAAAGTTGAAGGATAGAGCTCTCCAGTTCACGAAAAAATGGCGTCGCTGAAAGCCGCGCCGTCTATAAGAGAGTATTGACAACCGTTTTACGGTAGGTAGACATGTTGTTACCGTTTTTTTTAATAGGTTTTGCCGAGGGTTGAAACTAATTTTAATATGATGCTTAGAGCATATAGATTCCATATCTGTCTTCAAATATGTCAAAATAATTGGTGACCAATAAATGGAGTTATACTGTAGAACTAGGTTAGACCACTAATTAAGCTCTTTTCATCCTATGTCATTCGAACTTGCATGTCAGTTTTTCCACACTGCTTGGTATATTTCTAGGTCCGTGCGAAACGAGGGCCTCTAGTCGCCACTCATGTTGTTGTTCTTCTTCTTTTTCTTGTTAGGGCGATCATTATTAAAAAGGGCTATTTCTCGGTTATTACTGAACTAAGTTTAATTTTGGTTTTTTCACATGCATATACGCTGATCTATCCTTAGGCCGTAACTGAGCCCTGTTTTCATATTTCGGCCTGGGCGCCCCATAAATCGTCGCCTTCTGCAGTAGGGCGACATTTATATATAATTGCTATTTCTTGGTTATTACAGAACCAAATTTAATGACCTTACACATGTATATAAATGATCTATGCTCTAGGCCATAACTAAGCCCTTTGTTTCAATTCTTGCCAGGGCGCCTCCCAAATAGCCTCCTTCTGCAGTAGTGTGACGCTTGTCAAAATTTGCTATTTCTCAGTTATTACAGAACCAAATTTTAAGAGCTTACACACGCATATACTCGAATATATTCTCTAGGCCGTAACGGAACCCTTTTCTTAAATTTCGTTCTGGGCGCCCCGCTAATCAGCGCCTTCTGCAGTAGTGGTGAAAAAATAAATGGCCACCTATTTTGAAATTGCTAAGGCATATTTCATAGAACTTTTTATGCATAGACTCTTGCTTATTGATCATGCTTTAAGAGGGCACTTTTACTTCGCCCTTGGCGGTTAACTATTTGGCCCCTTCTACAAGAGTAGATGAACATTTAATCGGATGTCTTTTTGGGGTCTTTGCTTTGCTAATTTTA
>CM064510.1:43748935-43751435 GCA_032716605.1 Paralithodes platypus
TATATACAGTAAATACTTGAGGGGGGATGGACGTATATACAGTAAATACTTGAGGGGGGATGGACGTATATACAGTAAATACTTGAGGTGGGATGGACGTATATACAGTAAATACTTGAGGTGGGATGGACGTATATACAGTAAATACTTGAGGGGGGATGGACGTATATACAGTAAATACTTGAAGGGGGATGGACGTATATACAGTAAATACTTGAGGGGGGATGGACGTATATACAGTAAATACTTGAGGTGGGATGGACGTATATACAGTAAATACTTGAGGGGGGGATGGACGTATATACAGTAAATACTTGAGGGGGGATGGACGTATATACAGTAAATACTTGAGGGGGGATGGACGTATATACAGTAAATACTTGAGGGGGGGATGGACGTATATACAGTAAATACTTGAGGTTGGATAGACGTATATACAGTAAATACTTGAGGTGGGATAGACGTATATACAGTAAATACTTGAGGTGGGATGGACGTATATACAGTATTTGATCATTTACGGTATATACATTGTTATAATTTATTGTGTTTTTAGTGTCCTCCCTAGACTTCCATCAAACTTTAAACAAACACCCCCCAAGACCCTCCTTCAAATGAATTTGTACATTTTTCGATATTCCTCTTGAAATACAGGCTCGCTATCGCTCGCCAGGAAAAAATCGACACACAAATGACACGATAAGTCTTGATATTGACAAAGAAATGGGGCAAAAGGTCTTAAAATCACCATACTAATGGGCCAAACGTCATAAAATATAAAAACTAATGCGGCTAAACATGGGGTAGAAAGAGGACCAGAAAAACGACCCATCTTCCGCTAAGGCCGCGATTTATATTTTATAGTCTACTGTACCATTTATATTTTATAGTCTACTGTACCGTTTATATTTTATAGTCTACTGTACCGTTTATATTTTATAGTCTACTGTACCGTTTATATTTTATAAACCATGCTATTATTCACTATCAAGAGCGTATTAACCCCTGCAGTACCGGTGACGTCATTTCTAGTTGATTTCAGCTACATTTAGGAGATTTTATGAAGCTTAGGAAGGATATATGTTAGCTAAAAGGATTCATGGAGATCGTCTGTAGCCTTCTAATTAGTTGATGTCCTCCCTAAACTGAATAAAATCGCCCAAAGAATGTTAGAATACAATACAAATATGTCACTGATAATGAAGGGATTAGGCCTATCAGAGAAAAAAAGCAGGTGACCCCCCTTACATCCCATCCGATGTGACCCAGAACTTGTGACTGCGACTGTGTTTGCCTGGGATAGCGTGATCGCCAGATAATATTCCTCATGATATTAGCGAGGATTTACAACCCTACGTATCACTTTTGATTAAATTAGCCAGATTGGGGTGAAACGGGGTGGAGTCGTAATAATAGAACGTGTGGAGAGTAGCTAGCAATATATATCGCTACTTTAGAAGGTGCTGGAGAGTCGGGAAGTATAAATATTGGGGTGAAAAGGGGTGGAGTCGTAATGATAGAACGTGTGGAGAGTAGCTAGCAATATATATCGCTACTTTAGAAGGTGCTGGAGAGTCGGGAAGTATAAATATTGGGGTGAAAAGGGTGGAGTCGTAATGATAGAACGTGTGGAGAGTAGCAAGCAATATATATAACTACTTTAGAAGGTGCTGGAGAGTCGGGAAGTATAAATATTGGGGTGAAAAGGGTGGAGTCGTAATGATAGAACGTGTGGAGAGTAGCTAGCAATATATATCACTACTTTAGAAGGTGCTGGAGAGTCGGGAAGTATAAATATTTTCTGAATTACGCGGTGGGATCCTGGGAGAGATATATTTTGGACAGTTGGTAGCCAAACATATATCACTAGATTAAAGGGAGATTTTAACTTGGGAGGTTATTTTCTGGACTCTCTTTTCCCACATGTTTAGCCCCATAGGTGTCGATGTTTTAAGACGGATGCCCCATTTGGTTGGCGACTTAAAGACCTTTCGCCCTATTTCTGTCAATATTAAGACCTTTCATGACATTTAGGTGTGGATTTTTTCCTGGCGAGCGATAGCGAGTCTGTAATTTAGGAGGTATCGGCCTTCGGCCTAGACGTTATAGAATGCAGCACCGTTGATTCTTTTAAACATCGCCTAGACAAATGTCTTACATCAAACCCGCTAATGACTACGTTTGTAAATGAATAACTTTGTTATTCCCCCCTTAGATTCATCAAGGATTATTGCGTATATATTAATAATATTACTAACACGTTACTCTCTTTTTCCCTGATATACGAAAGATCACTTATAATTGTGTTATGTTACTAACCCATCTGTCCCCTACTACCTTCCTAATCCGGCCACGGACAATAGTTCCAGGGCAGCAGTTCTCTTTCCAATTTTCCCTTTACCCACACTAGACCACTGTTTGGACACTTGATCCTCAGTGTTTTGAAGGTCAAGCAGCCTAGAGGGGTCACTAGACCTATTGTTGCTTGATTTCCTTTATA
>CM064510.1:43756435-43814750 GCA_032716605.1 Paralithodes platypus
GTGTGTGTGTGTGTGTGTGTGTGTGTGTGTGTGTGTGTGTGTGTGTGGGTGTGTGGGTGTGTGTGTGTGTGTGTGTGTGTGTTTTTTTTTTTTTTTTTAAGTTTTCGTGTTTTCATGTAATTCCTAATATCCTGTTTAAGATTTAATATTGTTTCTACATTCGCTAACAAACTATATATTTTTGTTTTCTTAATCTACCTTCCCCTTTTATTCTGTTCGTACCCAGTGGTAAATAGGGTGATAAGCAAAAAATAATGGAGCCAATCGAAATGTAATCGCCCTTCTTTTTAATATAGGCCTACTGTTTTCAATATTAAGGGGAGGCAGACCGTTTTTCTGGACCCCCTTCTCCCTAATGTTTAGCCCCACTAGTTTTGAGATTAAAAGACGTTCGGCCCATTAGTTTGGCGAGTTTAACACCTTTCGCTCCATTTCGTTGTCAATTTTAAGACCTTTCGTGCCATTTAGGTGTCGATATTTTCCTGGCGAGCGATATCGAGCCTGCAATTTTAAGAGGAATCGGCCTTCGGCCGGGAATTTTTTCTACCGAAAAAATGTACAAATTTATCTTGAAGGAGGGTCTAGGGGGGGGTTTTCTAAGCTTGATGGAGGTCTTGGGTGGAAACTAAACAAATATATGAATAAATTAATTAATAGGCCAAACAAACGGCCAGTCTCCCCTTAAGTCCTTCTCCATTCCTGCACTGATTTATCCTTTCCTTTTGGTGTCTTTCTTTTTGTTTACTCTCATGCAATCAATTATCTTTAAGTCAACTATAGTGTCTTTTTGTTTACTCATGCAATCAATTATCTTTTTATTTACTTTCATGCAATCAATTATCTTTTTATTTACTTTCATGCAATCAATTATCTTTTAGTCAACTATAGTGTCTTTTTGTTTATTCATGCAATCTATTATCTTTTTGTTTACTCTCATGCAATCAATTATCTTTTAGTCAACTATAGTGTCTTTTCTCTCTTCATTCACTTATTCATTTCGGTTCCCATCTATATCTTAACCCCTTCAGCACGATGATGCCTCTTTACCTTTGATGATTCTGGCTAAAATTTGATGATTTAATACCGTGTACGAAGATCCTATGTTACTCAGACGGTTTATTGAGATCCTATTTACCCATTTGAGTCGTATAGGTAGATTATAAGCTAAAGAAAATCGTCTCATGGTAACTAGAATATGATGAACATTAAATCATCGTGCTGAAGGGGTTAATACGCTATACTACTCTCCTTTTCCATCTATCTTTCGCTTTCTTCTCCATTGCTTTCCCCTGTCTTCCTATTCTCTTCTATCCCATGTATTCTTTTATTCGTGTTCTTAGTTTGCCCTCTCTTACTTCTTTATTAAGTAACACTCCGTTCTTAACATTAATCATCTGTTACAAACTCCAATGCACTTGAATAAACTAATGAAAGCATATGGTCCTCCCGGGATTCGAACTCGGGACACCACACCCAGAACCTAAGCTTCTAAAACCATTACACCACCAACAACACAGTTTCATTTCTTCTTCCCCTATTTTTCTCTGTTGTCCCCTTTCTCATTCCCACAACTTCCCCTCTTTGTCCCTGTAGTCTTTACCTCTGTGTATTTCAGAGTAGGTCTTCTGTTAGCGTTCCCCCCCCCCCCCTCTCCTCCGCTATTCTTTGTCATTTTTCACCTGTTTTTCTTGTAAATGTCTTCACCCCAGATGTTTATAATTCATCGATTCTGAGTTTTAAATCGCCACCGCTTCTCCGATATCCAGCTGCTGTTGTCTCTAGCCCCTCGGTTGTCCCTCCTCTCTCCTTCCCATTTATCATGTTCTATCCCCTTATATTGCCTATTTTCCCACTTATTATATCCTCCCTGTGCGTATCCTATTTTTACCATTTTCACCGTTTATCGGTGCTCGCTCCTGTATTGCCAAAAATTGTCCGTCTGTGTACTCCTACCTCATGCTTCCCAGTACCCCGGAAAGAAGCAAACATCCATCCAGTTCCTAAAAAAGGTGCCTCTTCAGATCCATCAAACTACAGACCAATAGCTATAACTTCCACTCTTGGTAAAGTCTTCGAAATTATATTAAATAATCACATAATTAAGCATCTTGAGAATAATAAATTAATCAGTGATAGGCAATATGGTTTTAGACGATGTCGATCAACTACAGACATTCTTTGCCTTCTTACGCATCAAATCAACCAAGCTACATACCAACATGGTGAAACACATACAATAGCACTGGATATATCAAAGGCATTTGATAGAGTCTGGCATCAATCCTTATTGTCGAAGATGTCACACTACGGCCTTGCATCATTAGTTTCACGAATTTCTTCTTATCTTCATAACAGAAAAATATGTGTAATGGTAGATGGCCTTTATTCTCAAGTTCACCCAACCCGATCTTATAAATTCAAAAATAAACACTGCAATTTCTCTGAACCAGGACCTTTCTAGAATTAATGAATGGGGACAAAAGAATCTAGTTTCCTTTAATGCACAGAAAACCAAGTACATTCAATTTTCTAACCGACAGAATCTCACTGACTCCCATATATTATTTAATGATGTAAATATTCCCACTTCCCCTAGTATTGACATTCTCGGTGTAACATTAACTACTAACTTGAGCTGGACACATTATGTTAGAAGCATTGCTAAGAATGCCTCTAAAAAACTGGGACTCCTGTACAGAGTTCGAGAATTCTTCACTGACGAGCAGTTGGCCGTAATATATAAAAGTCATGTGCGTTCTCAGATGGATTACTGTTCACCTCTGTGGGGTGGAAGTGGAGTGGTTGCATTGAGGCAGGTGGACAAAATTCAAAATAAAGCTATTAGATTAATCAATAACCCTGCAATCACACAGGACCTTCCTACATTATCCATACGAAGAAACGTTGCATCCCTTGCATTATTCTACAGATATTTTCACAGCAATTGTTCCGAGGAACTTTCTTCAATTGTGCCGCCTCTCCACATCTTTCCCCGTAGAACTAGGGCAGCTGAGAGCGCCCATGAATTTACACTTTCTCCTCCACAATGCAGAACTTCTGCTTATCAGAATTCATTTATTCCCAGACCTACTACTCTTTGGAATTCACTTCCCTCGAATTGCTTTCCACAAACTTACAATCTACAAATGTTTAAATCCAGTTGTTACAAACATTTTATGAATGGAGGATGCCTTTAGGCACATGGACCTTTTTGTTTTATCTGTGTTTTTCCTTCCTTCGTTCATTGTCTAAAAAAAAAAAAAAAAAAAAAACTATCCATCTGCCTTCTCTCGCCCCTCCTTTACCCTTCCTATATCCTCTTCTGGTCATCTTATCTTCCTCGTTATCATTATCTAACTTCTTCCTTTGCCTCTTTATCCACATATCTTCTCCTCCCTGTGCATAGCCTTTATTACTTTTCCTCCTATTTTCATCATTTTCAACATGTCTTATGCTAAGTTCTCCCCGTTTTAACTTTACACCTATTGTGTTTATAGTGTTCTATATGTATACATATACTTATACATACTCTATCTGTATACCGGTACATATACTTATACATACTCTATCTGTATACATATACTTATACATACTCTATCTGCATACATATACTTATACATACTCTATCTGTATACCGGTACATATACTTATACATACTCTATCTGTATACATATACTTATACATACTCTATCTGCATACATATACTTATACATACTCTATCTGTATACCGGTACATATACTTATACACACTCTATCTGTATACATATACTTATACATACTCTATCTGTATACATATACATACTCTCGACCTCTGCTAGTACTCTCTTATTCTCTCTTCCTCTCTTATTCACTCCTCTATCTTTCCTCCGGTTATCAATTCTCTCTTCCTCCTCTTCTCCATCTAGTTATCACCTTTTCTCTCTTCCTCCTCAATTTTACTCCTATTCTCCCTCCTCTATCCTTCCTCCCTCTCTTAATTGATCTGAACTCTCTCTTATTCCTCTTCTTCTCTCTTCCTTTTCATTTTCGTCCTATCTTCTCCCTTCTATCCTTCCTCTCTGCATTATCTCTTCCTCCTATAGTCCTCGCTCTACCTCTTCAATTCCCCTCCTACATTATCCCTTCTATCCTTCCTGTCTTCATATTTTCTCCCTTCTTTAGTCCTCTCATATTCTCACTACCTCCTCAGTGTCCCCGCTACCTTCTCTCTTCTATCCTTCCTCTCTCCCTTCCCTAGTCCTTTTATTCTTTCTCCGTTCTCTTCTTTCTCTCTAGCTACTCTCTTCTATCCTTCTTCTCTCCTTTCCCTAGTCCTTTTATTATTTTTCCTCTCTTATTTCTCTATCTACTCTCTATCTACTCTCTTTTATCCTTCCTCTCTCCTTTCCCTTGTATTCTTCCTCGGCTCTCTTCTTTTTCTCTATCTACTCTCTTCTATCCTTCCTCTCTCCTTTCCCCAGTCCTTTTATTCGTTCTCCTCTCTCTTCTTTCTCCTCTCTCTTCTTTCTCTCCTCTTCACCCCCTCCTCTGACCTTTCCCAAACTCCAACGATAATCCCAATATACATCAGCCCGTACCTCAGCGATTGGGGGTCGGGGGCGGTGTGGGGGCAGGGGGTCCACAACGATTAGCTCCCCCTCCGCGTCGCCCCCCCCCCCCCTTCCTGACCTCTGCCATTATCTAATCAATGAGCTCCAATCCGGGCCAGAGGTTGGCATTAAGCGATTAGGTCGGTGAGCTGCGCGGGATGAATGTGATTATTTCATATTTTGACGTGTGGGTTAATGAGTGTTGGGGTAGCGAGTGTGTGTGTGTCTGTATATGTGTGGTCTGTGTGTGTGTGTGTGTGTGTGTCTGTATATGTGTGGTCTCTGTGTGTGTGTATATGTCTGTATGCGTGGTTTGTGTGTATGTGTGTCTGTATGTGTGTGTGTGTGTCTGTATGTGTGGCTTGTGTGTGTGTGTGTGTGGTTTGAGTGTACGTTTGTGTGTCTTTAGGTGTAATTTGACATGTGGGAATCGCATTCAATATCAGATATGTATTATCATTTAGACAATGGTTGTTCTTTACAACATTAAAATTACAAAAGTTGCTTATATGCACTGGTGTTATATGCACTGGTGTTATATGCACTGGTGGTATGATAAAATAGCCATCCAAGTATGTTTGTCGAACTGAGTAAAAATTCAGAACTAGATATCAAAGCTTACTGATGAAACTGACTGGTTACAAAATGCAGTATCAATAGTTTTTAAAAATAAGACATAGAAATAGAATCTCTAACTTGAGAAGATAACCATTTCAGATATTTGGCCCAGTAATTATTAGAGACCTGGATCCTACGTGATTGTTTACTTTGAGAATATATAAATTGTTTTGATGTCTAGTCTTTATAGCATACACATCATTAACCATTGGCAGGACGAACAACCAATTTGGGAACGTCTTCCTAATAATGAGAGCGAGGTGGAAGGACAGAGAGGGAGATGTAAACCGAAAGAGAGGTGGAAGGATGGAGTGAGGAAGTATATGGATGAAGGTGGTGCTGGTTGGGAGGAGGGGCGTCGACTGACTGGGGACAGAGGTGCATGGGGGTGGTTCGTTCGTGGCCACCACTTCGGGGATCGCGGTGTCAGGCAATAGATAGATATATAGATGTAGCTGTCATCAACCTGTATGCGAGTGTCACCAGGGATCCGTGATAATAACGCCCTGGATCTAACGAATATGTACTGAGATTTGTGTGTTTACCATTATAGGCCATTTATATTAAAGTAATCTTCAGATTATATAAAGGGAGGGGGGGGTCATCGGCATTTTTTATCTTTCTCTCCTTTTCTCTATTTCCCTGGCTTGTATCCATTCAACCCCATTCAGCCAACTGTTTTAAAACGTTTATCCCCATCCAGGTGTCGATTTCTTCCTGGCGAGGGATAGCGAGCCAGCATTGTATGGAGAAATCCGTCTTCGCCGGAGAAATTTTTCTATCGAAAAATGTATAAATTTAGCTTGCTATCAAAACTAATATATATATGCTGGCTTGCTACCGCTCGCCAGGAAAATATTGACACCTGGATGGGGGTAAACGTCTTAAAACAGTACTGTAGGCTGAATGGGGCCGAATGGATGCAAGCCAAAGAGAGGGGGAGATAAAGAGAAAAAAAGCGAGGTGGGCTCCCTTAAGGTTTCTTCACTACTATGCATCAGATCGTCCATGTTTTAAATGTTACCAGTGTGAATGTATTGGGTGTCGACTGAATACTGGATAATAAGACATTCAGTGATAAACTGTGAAAGATCATTGCCATAAATTATACAAAATATTGAACCCAGGATTGATTCCAGTGGAACTCCATACGGGATTGCAAGTGGTGTAGACATTGAATTTCTAATACGGATAGACTGAGTTATATTACAGCACACAGAGATCGAGAGGGTGCGTGTCTCTGTGTGTGTGCATATGTGTGTGATTGTCTCTCTGTACATATGTGTGTGTGTGTGTATGTGTGTATTTTACCATGTGTGTGTGTGTGTCTGTGTGTGTATGTGTATTTTACCGTGTGAGGTACTGAGGCGTGTGTGTATGTGGTGTTCTGTATGTGGACTATTGAGGCGTATAATGTGAGCTTGTGATGGTGTATACTTTTTTTTGTTTTTGTATAGATAGTAACCTGAAGAGTATATAGCCGAAAAGTAGATAATATATCATCAAAAGGTGTTCAGTGTTGTGTGTGTGTGTGAGTATGTAGTGGTTTACAATCTTATTTTTGAACAATAGGCTTATTTCATGTATGTGGTCATGCCAATGCCTTGGTGCGGTTTGGTGTGTGTATGTTTGTGTCGGAAACGGAGAGAGAGAGAGAGAGAGAGTGAGTGAGTGAGGGTGAGTAGGCAAGTGCGCAGGAGAGACTATATTAAACAGCCTCGAACATCACTCTTCGGAAACTCACTAATTTTTAATGTGCTTCCGAAAAATTATGACTAGCCATAATTTTAATTGACCCTATTAAGGAGGATATTCGTAAGCACTATTTCTGTCCGCTACTTATCGGTAATACTCTTTGAAGTGCCAGTATTTTAGGGGCATTCAACGAGTGTGATTGACTGGGAGGAAATAACACTAGCAATGTACAAAGGATATAGTTTAACTACACAGATAATCAGTGAACATTACAAACGGATAAGATCGGGGCTGTTCGGCCAGGCAGCTTAGGGAGCAACAACAACAACAAACGGATAATCACTATACAGTTCGCTAACACAATTCACAAACACAACTGCATAAACACAATAGACGAGTAATCATGACACAAATCCCTATACCAATGTTTAATCACAATGATTGGTAGTCTTGGCACAACTCCCAACATAACGTATAATCTTGATAATGGGCAGTATTGGTATGACTCCCAAACACAATAGATTAACACAACAATAATGGGTAGTCTAGGCACAAACCCAAACACAATAGATGAACACAACCAATAACATATGCAACACAATCACTAGCATAATGGTAGTCGTGGGGAAATACTGTTACTCACACTGGGTCCCGGGGATTCGGGTGATATGGGGGAGGTAGCTGAGTAGTGAGGGGGGAGGGGGGTCTGGATTTGGAAGATGGCATTCTGATGTGGGAACAGGCCATGCATCTAGGATTCTAGAACAAGGAGATTAACGGGACAGGTAACCTCGGGCAGTTCTTGCACAGGTGCTTGTCTTGATCTGGTGCTTGGCATGGAAAATCACATGTGGTGTGGTTGGAGAGACAGGGAGCACAACAGAAACAAAGGGTGAACATTGGTACAGTTCCGGACAGATCAAACAGCAACACCCCGTCCACCAGCTGTGTGGTGTGGGGCTCTGCGGATTTGGTAACACTGGCAGGAGGTGGGAGGGATGTGGGTGGATGATGAGGGGAGGGATGTGGGGGGTTTAGGGGGGAGTGTGGGAGGGTGAAGAGGCAGTAATCATGGTATGCCTGGTGGGAGGGGGCAAACGAGTGACGGGGTAGGGTAGAACAGAGTGACAAGCAAATTTTCCTATAGAACAAGCTACTCCCACAGGATTTTAAATTACACACACCTACAATATCACTGTATGCTACATTTAACAAATTTAACAGTCTGCTCACCCCTACCCTGTCACTTGTTTGCCCCCTCCCACCAGCCACACCATGATTGCTGCCTCTTCACCCTCCCAATTCCCCCCTAAACCCCCTACATACCTCCCCTCATCACCCACCCACCCACATCCCTCCCACCTCCTGCCAGTGTTACCAAATCCTCAGAGCCCCTCACCACATAGCGGGTGGACGAGGTGTTGCTGTTTCATCTGTCCGGGACTGTACCTCAGGAACACATGGGGGAGTACTGCTACTTCATGAAAAAGGGGTTTGGTTAGAGAGGCAACGAGTTAATCTCTAGGCTTCTTTAAGAATAAATGATGAATACTGTGATGTCAGGAACAAAGGGGAGATTGCTGCTACTTCAGGAACTGGTTACTGTGATGGCGAGTCTTCCTTCCAGCTTCTCAGGGTGTGGGGGAGCTCCTCTTTCCACTCCCGACTTTATTGCTGAAAGTAGTCCTATTCCCTGGTGTCTTCCGAGACCAGGAACTGTAGCTCTTTCAGTTTGAGGCATTCAATAACAGAGTTGAATCTGTCGCTGGCTGCAGCAGGCAAGAAGTGTTCAAGATATCTTTCTCTGAACTAGGGTTGTCAACCCTTTGTGTGTCTATTTTGCTTTTTGACATATAGCCTCTCGTAGGTCGCCAGTGACGTCCACCATATTGATCTCAACCACTGAAACTCTTTTCCTATCCAAGGATAGCTGCTCACGTAGAAGGTGGGGGAAGAGAGGGTGTTGGCTGAATGGCACGAAGCTTGGTTCAGTTCTTCTGTCGACCTGACTGTGGGTCTGGTGTTTACATGGCCCTGTCGTGGATTGAATAGTCTTAATCCTGGACCGGGTTGGACCAGTCAGCATCATGAGTGTTGATTCCAACTTGTCCTTTAATCCGGATTGATTAGCAAGCTTTTGTAGTCCGGTGGTGTTGAGTTGGTTGGGCAAGGATCCAGATGTGGGGAAAGTGTCGGGCAGTGCATCCTCCTTGGTGAGGTTGGGGTTCTCGGGTAGCCAATCAAGTGTTGCGGTGGATCCAGTCTTAGGTTCATGAGGGGTACAGGTTCTAGGGTGACTCTGGCTCTCCTCCTCCTTGTCTTATTCTTCTATGTCTTCTATTTCCTCGTAGTACCTTTCGAGGGCCTCCTTTAATGACGACATCGGTGTGACTTGGATTGTCTCCAAGATCCACCTTGACTTCTGCTGCTTTATGGGTGGTTTCGGGTGGTCATTCTTCTTAAAATAGGTCACTAGCACATCCTTCACTGTCGACATCACGGGGACCTGTATCCTTGGTCTCGGAGCTCTTCTTTTAGGGTATCCAGAAGATCTCGCTCAACACTCTTTTTCATCATTTCGAGACTATTTTGCATATAGTTTGTCACATAAACTGAAGGTAAAGTTTGATAGTAGACAGGATTCTAATACAAGTTAAATTCAAAAGTTGCCAGTACAAAGTTTCTGATATAATATTAACGGAAAAAGGTGTTACTCGAGCGACATTTTCCCTCAACATCATTCCTCAACACTGGTCGAGCAGCTTTTCTTTTTTTTTCTATGTGAATAAGGGAGACAAAATGGAAAACTGGCTGTAGCGAGTGCCTCCCCCAGAGTTGAAAAAGTGACAGGGCCAAAATCAAGGGACGTTCGAGGCAAACATTTAAAAAAATCTTGTCTCCCCAACTAATCTCTCTTCAGTCTAGTTTCCAGTTTCAGTGCAAAAGATCCCAAAAATGTTGCCAGAAAAATATTGACTATATAAGGGCTCGTGTGTTATCGTCATTAAGGTGGTGTCATACGAGGAATTTTTCCATCAATTTTCTAAAGCCAAGATATTCTCGTAATATTTGGAGGTATTTTACATTGGCATCGGGAACTAGACTGAAATTCGAATATATTTGGTGGCTTAACACTAATAAATGTTTAAGTTTGAAGTTATCAAACGAGATTAACTCCATAGTATTGCCGGGAAAGGGGCTCGCGTGACACCGGTTCTAGAGTGGATTTATTGATGTAAATAATGAAAGCGGGTATTGTGTTTGTCATTCATTTAGATATTTTGAGCCGATTATTTTTTTTTTTTTTTTTTCCCCAACTAGTGGATGGGTAAGTGGTAATTAGTTGCGTGATTAGGGCAATAAATATGAGTAATTATATCGGCATTGGGGATAGTGCATGATTAACGTTGAGGGCGGGGGTCATTATTAGCTTTATGATTGTTGTGGTTAGTATAATTGGTACTATTATTAGATAAATAATAAATAGCTTTGTTGTTGTTACAGTTGTTGCTATTATATATATATATATATATATATATATATTTATATTATTATAAATTATTATTATTATTATTATTTATATTATTTTATTATTATTATTATTATAATTACAGTATTATTGCAAGTAACAATATTAGTACTAGCACTTCCTTAAAAATTGAGAGGGCTCGGAATTAACAAACCTGTGAAGAGGGCAGGAACTTAAATATCCCTTATCGTGCCGTTGTAGAGTTGGTTGAAGCATGGCCAATCGTCCTGATTGTTGGTGGTTCGAGCCCGGCTAAGAGTATAAAAACGTTTAGTAGTTCACGTGTATTTGTGAGATATACCTAATATTTATGACTTTCCTGCTTGTTTGAGTTAAATCTAATCAATTTCTGCCCGAGTTGCGTGGGGGTACAAATAGGATTTACCTTTCCCTTAATATAAGAAGGAAACGGTTAAGTATCCTTTATCACGCCGTGGTAGAGTCGGTTAAAGCATGGATAATCGTCCTGACTGTCGGTGGTTCGAGCCCGGCTGACATATATATATATATATATATATATATATATATATATATATATATATATATATATATATATATATATATATATATATCAGCATACATTTCACCGAATGTGGATTAGTAATCAGACAATAAATTTCCATTAAATGTGCACTACAAATATTTTTACAAACCATTAATAGTGAGTACACCGTCAGGAGCAAAATTCCCTTCCCATCTTTGCTCTGCCTGAAGTCAAAGGCGAGGCAATGGAAAAGTTGAGAGCCTGAAGAACTGCCTCAACTGGTGGGTGAAAAGAAAGTTATATACTTTTTTCTTTTTTATCAGCTGACGGTAAATTGCTAAGTCTCCAATTGATTATTATGCTGTTATGCAGGTTTTGTAGCGAAATGTGTTGTTAATTGTGAATACTTGGCACTAATATGAAGCAGAGACAGTAGATTCTTATTTTTTCGCTAGTTTTCGAGAAATCAGTTGCTAAAAGATTCAATTTAAAGTCAGCTGAAATGAAACCGAGTTGTTGTTGTTGTTGTTGTTGTTGTTGTTCCCCAAGCTGCCTGGCCGAACGGACCCGAGCAAGGCCAAGGCCATAACCGGGCGCCCCCACAGAATCCTCCCTGCCGACCACAATAAAGCCTGGGTGACCGAAGCCACTTCATGGCGGGGAGCTGAGGAGGGTGCGGAAACGTCCGGGAAACCAAAGCCCCACCCAGGGCCCTGTGCCCATCAGCAATTATAAAGAGAAAGTTGAGGGGCAAAGGAAAAATGTGACGCTTTGGCTTCCAATCTTGGTAGATTGGGAGGTCAAACCACGGAAGAGATGCCGTCACTTGAGATCTAGAAAATATATAAGTAAAAGGAACAGTCAGAGTAAGCTATGGGTATGGCAGAGATCGCTCAGTTCTCACTCTGATAGACCAGCCCATCACCACATGACTAGAACCCAATCCTCTCAGCATCAGCTAGGAAAGGCCCTAGAAAGCCGCCTTTGGCGGGGGGCGATAGCTCCCCTATTTCAATCCCTTTCGGGGTTGGGCACCCGCCTATGAAACCGAGTAGGCTTCTACACTTTCAGTAATTGACCACTTGTTAGTTTTGGGCTAGAAGTAAGTTGGAACCGTGAGTATTTGCATATAAGTGAAATGCAGTAATATTGTAGGTGCATGATGGACAGAAAGTAATTTGAATTTGATATCATATGTTTATGAATGCACTACAACCGTATTTTAGCATGGTAATTCTGCTAAAATTTCGCTGTCAACAGCTCCAACTTCTGTATAGCCAAAAACTCAAAGTTGGTCAAGTTGACGTCTTAAATTTGATGTTTGCAAACAGTAGACAAGTTTAACAAATTATAGAATAATATTTAACAAAGGGGTAAAATCTATCTCAATTACAAATATAACAAATACAGACCTTCTCTAAGCTTTGTAAAATCGTCTAATAATAGCCTGACTACAAGGAAAAAATCCGCAATGGTGTACTGCATGGATTAACCCTTTCTCTGCAGGCATATTTCCGTCTATTTCCGCCATATTAGGGCTCATTCAGGCACTCCTGATTGATTAGGCAAGTGTCTGAATGAAATTAAATGTATTCAGTTGAAAACTAGAAGAAAATAGCTTCAAAATAACACCAAAACAACCTTCGTAGCTCGTGGGGTTCACCCGCAGTGCTACCATGGACATTCGCTAAAATGAGCAATTCTCGCTAATGTCTAGCTACATTTGCCTTTGGCAGCACTGTATATCTAGCGAGACTCTGACTCAGAGCCTTCAGTGCCAAAGCCGCCTGGCTTGGATAAGGACGTGTGGCCTGCCGCGGTCCCGCTGCCTCGCACTCGATTTTACAGGCTTTAAGAGGCTTTAACCTCTGGTCTGCGGCCAGAATAATAAACTTTTAAAACACCCCAGTGGCACTCAAAACAAAGCCATTTGTGTTTAGGTGAGATAATTCCCCTCCATTACTTTCTGCCACTCCTACACATGTGTCCCAACCCCCCCTTTCCCCTCATCCCCCCCCCCTTTTTTCCCCCTCCTCAATTATCGGGTATTTTCTCTATTATTCCCGATATTTATCGAGCATTTTCATGCGAGGATGAGTGGGAGCGAGGGGGGTGGTGGAGGAGTGTATCTCCAAATCTCTAAGCCAGTCTGAGAGCTCCTCTTGTCTCGCAGTACCATCCGAGAAAAGAGAGAGGGAGGGTGTTTGTCTCTCACCGGTCAAGGTCAGATTACGACCGCGGGGCTAAAATATACGATTTTCACCAGCCAATCGCTGTTACCACTTGTTTTATTGCTTTCCAATGTTCATATGTTCATATTGAAAGTAAAATAGGCGCATATGGATAAGCATTAATTATATATATGGTAAATTGACGATTTTAGTCAGAAATTAATCAGAATACCTTTCAAATACCATAGCTGCAAAGCTTATGAGTTAAATACCTGTAAATTGCTGTAAATTGCCATGGCGTTCCGGAACATCTTCCGCAGGGAAAGGGTTAAGGGAATGTTTTAAGGACCCTTTTCTCCCTTGTGTTTAGCCCCATTAGTTTGGAGATTTTAAGACATTCACCCCATTAGTTTGGCGATTTTATGACCTTTAGTTCCATTTAGCTATATAATATTTTCCTGGCGAGCGAAACAGACACTACAATTCAAGTGCAACATGGGTTGAACCTCCTCACACATGCGAACAGTACTCGATATATGGGCTCACGAAGCTACGCGGATTTCTACAGTCCCAGAAAACCTTTGAATGTGTGTGTGTATGTGTGCATGTGTGTATGTGTGTGTGTGTGTGTGTGTGTGTGTAAGATTGATTGAGAGTCTGTGTGTATTAGTGAGTGATTGAATGTGTGTACGTGTAAGTGTATGTTTGAAAAAATGAACACAGAACACAAAACACAACACAAACAAAGTACACATAACAAAGAACACATTACATACCCGAACACACGTACTACACAACCCCTAACCCGCGCCCCTGAACATTAAACACAGAACAACTTAATACATACCCAAATAAAAGACAGAGACGAAGAACACACGAAGAACACTACCAAGAAATAAATAATCCCATACCAAAAAACAGAACACGTACTACACAACCCCAAACCCTCGCCTCTGAACACAGAACAACATAATGCGTACCCAAATAAAAGACAGAGCCGAAGAACACACGAAGAACACTAAACAAAAAGAACTAAAAGACCCCATATACAAAACACGTACTACACAACCCCAAACCCACGCCCCTGAACACAGAACATCAAATGGTTTTCACGCCCCCGCCCCTCGTATCGTAATGGGCGTGCGTTGGAGGTTCACAAGGGCCCGGAAAAGCTTTGAGTGGCTGAATGTGCTGGTGGGTGGGGAGGGGAAATACATCATGTTTACCTTTGTGTGTATATGGTAAGTGTACTCACTTGCTTGTTCGTCAAGGGGAATCCACGCAATGCGAGCTAAGCTCATTATTATCGCGCCTCCTTAACTGGGAATGTATTGCGTGAAATGCATGTTAAGTGTTTATGTATCGTTGGAATGGCTGTGGATGTGTGTGTAGTCTGTATTTTAGCCAATTGGCTACATCTGGAAACGAAGGTTTAGGGTTAATCTGTACGGTACCATTCTCACTACGGTACCAGTCTCACCCGAAGGTTTAGGTTGACCAGTAGCTTAGGTTGACCAGTACGATACCCATCTCACCTTGTAACCGATCACCAACCCCAGATGGGACGTCACAACTTCGTCCACTTATGTGTGTGTGTGTGTGTGTGTGTGTGTGTGTGTGTGTGTGAGAGAGAGAGAGAGAGAGAGAGAGAGAGAGAGAGAGAGAGAGAGAGTTAGTGTGAGTGAGAGAGTGACCGTGTGTGTGTGTGTGTGTGTGTGTGTGTGAGAGAGTGAGAGAGAGGGAGAGAGAGAGAGAGAGAGAGAGAGAGTGACCGTGTGTGTATGTGGGTGTGTGTATGAGTGAGGGAGAGAGAGTGAGAGTGAGTGTGAGTGAGAGAGTGCTCGTGTGTATGGGTGTGTGTGTGTGTATATCGAAACATCACCTGCGAGTAATTGGACCTTTTCCAACAACATGACCAAGGCAACATTCAATATACTGTAGGTGACAAAAATAGTTTTCAACATATGGTATATTGTTTGACTCTTTTATTCGCTGTTTCGATCATTGTTAGTGTGTGTTCGTGTGTGTGTGTGTGTGTGTGTGTGTGTAAAAATTATTGATATATAAAGAATAACAAATTAAAGTTATCTGCATTTAACTTTTCTCACTATTCTCTTGATTTAGATTGAGATAATACTACTATTGTTTAGGACCTCTACGATGTACTGTACCATTATTTATATCCACTAAACATGATATAAACAAAATAAACCTCCATTGAATTATCAATTATAAACATATACTTTTCGTACCGTAATACAAGTCACAATGGTCTCACTCCCGCCAGTAACTGTGGCGCCCCAACCATTCATCTCCTGTATTATCCAGTCATAGCTACAAATATATGTTACTAATATTCCTAGACTATACTACTATGTGACCTCATTTAAGTTACATCCTGATGTGGCTTTACCTATTTTAGACTGTATACCATCTATTTCACTCTTCTATCGCTATTTTAGACTGTATACCATCTATTTCACTCTTCTATCGCTATTTTAGACTGTATACCATCTATTTCACTCTTCTATCGCTATTTTAGACTGTATACCATCTATTTCACTCTTCTATCGCTATTTTAGACTGTATACCATCTATTTATCGCTATTTTAGACTGTATACCATCTATTTATCGCTATTTTAGACTGTATACCATCTATTTCACTCTTCTATCTCTATTTTAGACTGTATACCATCTATTTCACTCTTCTATCGCTATTTTAGACTGTATACCATCTATTTCACTCTTCTATCGCTATTTTAGACTGTATACCATCTATTTCACTCTTCTATCGCTATTTTAGACTGTATACCATCTATTTCACTCTTCTATCGCTATTTTAGACTGTATACCATCTATTTCACTCTTCTATCGCTATTTTAGACTGTATACCATCTATTTCACTCTTCTATCGCTATTTTAGACTGTATACCATCTATTTCACTTTTCTATCGCTATTTCAGCAAACCAGTGTTCTTCAGATCTCTCTCCGTGCATTAACCCTCCTGTGCGGCGAGTGCGAGGCACCCGCCTTTCAACACCGTCCCACTCCTATTCTGTCCAGCTCCCCGACCCAAGAATTAGTTAATTTTCTCAGTCCTTCTACTCAACAAGTGAACTTTAAAACTCTCTCAAGCAAAACAAACTCAAGCTCCCCTTCATCCTATGACTTAGAGTGCTTTAAATTTGGTGTGTCCAGGCACTTCGACCCCAACGTCCATTGAATTTGGCTCTCTCTCACTCTTCTGGCTTTTAAGTAGACGCTCGTCACAGGCAGCTTGCCTCTTGTCTCCTTCATACACACAGAAAAACAAATAATAATATAGCCTAACCCTCGCCGATGTACCTGTATTTTAGTCTTTGTTTTAATAATTTACCTCTAATTCACCGCTGTGTACTTAATTTACCTCTAATTTACCGCTGTGTACTTAATTTACCTCTAATCTACCTCTAATTTACCGCTTTGTACTTAATTTACCTCTAACCTACCTCTAATTTACCGCTGTGTACTTAATTTACCTCTAATCTACCTGTAATTTACCGCTGTGTACTTAATTTACCTCTAATTTACCGCTATCTACTTAGTTTACCTCTAATTTACCGCTTTGTACTTAATTTACCTCTAACCTACCTCTAATTTACCGCTGTGTACTTAATTTACCTCTAATCTACCTCTAATTTACTGCTTTGTACTTAATTTACCTCTAATCTACCTCTAATTTACCGCTGTCTACTTAATTTACCTCTAATCTACCTCTAATTTACTGCTGTGTACTTAATTTACCTTTAATTTACCTCTAATTTACCGTTGTGTACTTAATTTACCTCTAATCTACCTCTACTTTACCGCTGTGTACTTAACTCAGCTATGTCTAGTTCACTCACTCTCTTTAACTCTACCTATCTTAGACTATATACTTCACTCATCGCTCTATCTTCCTGTGCCTTCGTCTACCTCCTTATAATTCACCCTACCTCTCTGAATCAACCTATCTTAGACTATATACCTCACTCACTGCTATTATCTTCCTGTTTTTTTTGTTTTTTTTTTTTTCTCTATGTGATTGAGGGAGGCAAAAGGCATAACTGCCTATAGCGAGTGCCTCCCCCATAGTTGAAAGAGTGACAGGGCCAAAATCAAGGGACGTTCGAGCCAAAATGCCTGGACACACGGAGTTTGAAGTAATTTAAGTCATAGGAAGAGGGAAAGACTGATTCTGGGAGAGAGTTCCAGAGCTCAGCTGTTGAGTAGAAGAAAGTTTGAGAGTAACGTTTCACTCTTGGGTTGGAGAGTTGCACAGAGTAGGGGTGGGATTGAGTTGCAAGACGGGTACCACGTGCCCTACGTAAAGGAGGTGGTATGCACTGGGATAGCTCTGAGGAACACTGATTATTATAGTAGCGATAGAATAGCGAGAGAGATGCAACATTGCGGCGGAGAGAGAGAGATTGCAGAGAGTTGGTGAGTGGACGGGAGTTAATGATACGAAAGGCCTTCCTTTCAACTTTGTCTAGGAGAGCAGTGTGAGAGGAACCTCCCCACACATGTGAACAATACTCAATACAAGGGCGCACTATGCCCCTGTACAGAGCAAGAAGCTGTGCAGGGGAAAAGAACCCCCTAAGGCGGTTGAGCACACCCAGCTTCTGGGAGGCTGCCTTAGCAAGACTGGTAATATGGTCCTTCCAAATGAGAGCAGAAGAAAAAGAGACACCAAGAATATTGAGAGAAGATGAAGGGTTGATTTTTGTATTGTTGAAGAATAAGGGATAGTCCGCTGGGAGATCCTGACGGGTAGATAGATGGAGAAATTGGGTTTTGGAAGCATTAAAGTTAACAAGGTTTTCTCTGCCCCAATTGGAAATAGTATTTAGATCAGAATTTAAGAGTTCTATAGCTTCATTACGTTTGTCGTTGAGGGATTGCTGGCTGGGGCGTTCTGAAAAACTAATGGAGTAGTGCAAGGTTGAGTCGTCTGCGTATGAATGGATGGGAATTAAGGTACAGTTAAGGAGATCATTTATAAAAATTAGAAAGAGAATAGGAGATAGGACAGAGCCCTGAGGAACACCGGAGTTTATAGAGTGAGGAAGTGAACAATGGCCGTCCACAACCGCGGCTATGGAACGGCCGGAAAGGAAATTAGAGACAAAGGCACAGATGGAGGGATAGAAACCGAAGGAGGGTAGTTTAGAAATTAAAGATTTATGCCAGACTCTATGTACCTTCGTCTACCTCCTTATAAATCACTCTACCTCTCTGAATCTACCTATCTTAGACTGTATACCTCACTCATCGCTATATATCCCTGTACCTTCGTCTACCTCCTTATAATTCTCTCTCTCTCTCTCTCTCTCTCTCTCTCTCTCTCTCTCTCTCTCTCTCTCTCTCTCTCTCTCTCTCTCTCTCTCTCTCTCTCTCGCTCCCCTTCTGCCACTCTAACTCTACATAACTAATCTGCATCCCTTCAAACATACAATTGCGGATTTCCTCTGTTTTCTTTTTGTTTGTTTTTGTTTTTATGTTTTTTTCTTTGCTAATATTAGACGATTCTGTTTAGATTATGAAGGGTAAATGTAATTCAGAGGGTTTAATTGAGAGTCATCACCCTTTTAATTTCCACAGATCCTTCCTAAGCTGTACAAAATAATCTAATGATGAATGAGCTGTCAAAATGCGGCATATTCCTCAAGGGGTTATTCAGAATGACTGATTTTACTAAACTTCTTAAGCTATATTTAATTTTATATTTATATATTTTTTCTGAACCCCCTTCTCCCTTATTTGTAACCCCATAAATATGACTTGTTAAGATGTTTGCCCCATTAGTCAATCGATTTTATGACCTTTTGTCCAATTTCTTTGTCAATATGAAGATCTTTCGTGCCATTAGGTTTTGATTTCTTCCTGGCGAGCAACCTATACCGTATAATGAGTTGTCCTCTTTTCTTAATCAACCCTTTCAGTATGGGTGAAGTTATTTTTATTTTCATTCTGACTATCATTAGACGATTTTATTCTTGTTCACAAAATGAGTGCCATTTGGAATAACGAGACTCTTAGTTTGTGGTCGACCTCAAAGTTCATTAACCCCTTCAGTACCGGTGGTGTACTTTTCATTATATTCTAACGACTATTAGACAATTTGGTACAGCTTAGGAAGGTCGTCTACTCATTAATAAGCTACAGACTATCTCAATGAATCCTTTTACCTACCATATATTCTTCCCAAGTTTCATAAAATCGTCTAAATGTAGCTGAAATCAAATGAAAAAGACATCGCCGGTACAGAAGGGGTTAAGGTTCAATACGAGAATAATCCTTGACCAGGCTTAATGATAGTCCCACCTCGCTCACCGCCTTGTTTACATTTGTCGGTACATTTGTCTCTGTAAGTTGTCACAAACACACACACACACACACACACACACACACACACACACACACACACACACACACACACACACACACACACACCTACACCCACCATCACACCCACCCACCAACACACACAAACATACCCACCCACCTACACACACAAACACACCCACCCACCTACACCCACCAACCTACACACACAAACACACCCAGCCACCCACCTACATACACACAAACACACCCACCCACCTACATACACACAAACACACCCACCCACCTACACACACACCCACACCCACCCACCTACACACATAAACACACCCACCCACCTACACACACACAAACACACCCACGCACCTACACACGCAAACACACCCACAAACACACCCACACCCACAAACACACCCACCCACCTACATCCACAAACACACCCACCCACCTACACACACAAACACACCCACCCACCTACAGTACACACACACAAACACACCCACCCACCTACACACACACAAACACACCCACGCACCTACACACACCGTACACAGCCCGTAGCCTAGTAGGTAGAGCTCTCGTCTCACATACGAGGGGTCGGGGGTTCAATCCCCCGGCCGGGCGGAGATAAATTGGGCTTGTCTCCTTTCATGTGTTAGCCTCAGTTCACCTAGCTGTAAATAGGTACCTGGAATAAGTGGACGACGTTGTGACGTCCCATCTGGGGTTGGCAAAAATGGTACAAGGCGAGATGGGTATCATATGGTTCACCTAAGCTGATGGCTACCTAAGCCTTCGGGCGAGACGGTACCGTCTATAGTGAGAATGGTACCATACAGATCCACCCTAAGCCTTCGTTTCCGATGTCGCCAATTGGCTAAAAATACAGACTACACACACATCCACAGCCATTCCAACAATACATATAACACCTACACATATAGGAGGCGGGAAATAACGAGCATGCTCACTCCCGCAATACAACTAGAGTAAGTACAACTAGAGTAAGTACACGCAAACACACCCACCTACCTACACACACACAAACACACCCACCTACCTACACACACACACAAACACACCCACCTACCTACACACACACAAACACACCCACGCACCTACACACGCAAACACCCCCACCCACCCACCTACACACACGCAAACACACCCACACCTACGCACCTACACCCCAGACATACACAGAACTGGAGGTAAGAGGAAGGACACCCCCCAGCCTACACACTATAATCTTTGTATTGGCTTAGTGTTAATCACCCGGCCGACACCTACCACTGTCTGACGCTAAGGCCGCTCGGATGTGTTGTTTAAGGGGATAGTGCCTGTTTTGTAGCTCAAATTCAGTCATTTAATAATTTATTTTAGTTTAGTTTCCTCACTAGACCTCCATCAAGAAAAACACCACCTAGACCCTCCTTCAAGATATTTGTTTACATTTTTTGGTAGAAAAATGTCCCGGGGCTAAACATGAGGAAGAACGGGGGCCAGAACAAACAACCATCCCTCCCTTATGGGGCTAACGTGTGGCACCTAACACATACAGTATATACTGTAGTTCGTGTGTATCTTAATAGTGGCTGGATTTTTGGTCTATTAATTCATTTATTCATTGAGTTTCTAGTTTCCTCGCTAGACCTCCATCAAGCTTAGAAAAACACCCCCTAGACCCACTTTCAAGATACATTTTAAAAAAAATTTAAATAGAAAAATTTCTCCGGCGAAGCCGGATTTCTTCATACAATACTGGCTCGCTATCGCTCGCCAGGAAGAAATCGACACCTGGATGGGGATAAACGTCTTAAAACAGTTGGCTGAATGGGGCCGAAGGATACAAGCCAGGGAAAGAGAGAAAAGGAGAGAAAGATAAAAAAAAAAGCCAGTTAAAGATTATAAAATGAAAACGTACTCGTAGGCATGATAATTCTATTTTGTACTGATAAACTCACCGTTGCCAGTTCTTTTGGCCACAAAATCGTGTAATGAATGTATTATTTAGTAGTTTTTGCTGCTCCCGTTTCTCTGGAATTGTATTTCCAACGCAGTAATTTGTTGAACATTTTTCCTAAAACAATAAGCCTTGTATTTCATAATTAAAAGTAGTTTCAGTGTCATGTGTTCATTGTGTTTCCATTTATACAATCAGTTGTTTTATATGATTAGTTTTTAGTCCCTTTTTATAGATATAGCTCACACATTCTTCTTCACGTTGGTATCCTATGCGATTTATATATGCCCCCTTAAATTCTCACCTAAATAATATACATTGTTTTTTCTCTCTGACATAAGGTCATACTGCACGTGTCTTCTCTACTCCCTATCTATCCTATTTCTTCTCCCTATCTATCCTATTTCTTCTCCCTATCTATCCTATTTCTTCTCCCTATCTATCCTGTTTCTTCTCCCTATCTATCCTGTTTCTTCTCCCTATCTATCCTATTTCTTCTCCCTATCTATCCTGTTTCTTCTCCTTATCTATCCTATTTCTTCTCCCTATCTATCCTATTTCTTCTCCCTATCTATCCTATTTCTTCTCCCTATCTATCCTGTTTCTTCTCCCTATCTATCCTATTTCTTCTCCCTATCTATCCTGTTTCTTCTCCCTATCTATCCTATTTCTTCTCCCTATCTATCCTATTTCTTCTCCCTATCTATCCTGTTTCTTCTCCCTATCTATCCTGTTTCTTCTCCCTATCTATCCTGTTCTTCTCCCTATCTATCCTGTTTCTTCTCCCTATCTATCCGTTTCTATTATCCTGTTTCTTCTCCCTATCTATCCTGTTTCTTCTCCCTATCTATCCTGTTTCTTCTCCCTATCTATCCTGTTTCTTCTCCCTATCTATCCTGTTTCTTCTCCCTATCTATCCTATTTCTTCTCCCTATCTATCCTATTTCTTCTCCCTATCTATCCTATTTCTTCTCCCTATCTATCCTGTCTCTTCTCCCTATCTATCCTATTTCTTCTCCCTATCTATTCCGTCTCTTCTCCCTATCTATCCTATTTCTTCTCCCTATCTATCCTATTTCTTCTCCCTATCTATCCTATTTCTTCTCCCTATCTATCCTATTTCTTCTCCCTATCTATCCTATTTCTTCTCCCTATCTATCCTATTTCTTCTCCCTATCTATCCTGTTTCTTCTCCCTATCTATCCTGTTTCTTCTCCCTATCTATCCTATTTCTTCTCCCTATCTATCCTGTTTCTTCTCCCTATCTATCCTATTTCTTTCTTCTCCCTATCTATCCTGTTTCTTCTCCCTATCTATCCTATTTCTTCTCCCTATCTATCCTGTTTCTTCTCCCTATCTATCCTGTTTCTTCTCCCTATCTATCCTGTTTCTTCTCCCTATCTATCCTATTTCTTCTCCCTATCTATCCTGTTTCTTCTCCCTATCTATCCTGTTTCTTCTCCCTATCTATCCTATTTCTTCTCCCTATCTATCCTATTTCTTCTCCCTATCTATCCTGTCTTCTCCCTATCTATCCTATTTCTTCTCCCTATCTATCCTGTTTCTTCTCCCTATCTATCCTGTTTCTTCTCCCTATCTATCCTGTTTCTTCTCCCTATCTATCCTGTTTCTTCTCCCTATCTATCCTATTTCTTCTCCCTATCTATCCTGTTTCTTCTCCCTTTCTATCCTATGTAATCATCAATTGCCTGTGTATCATCGTTCCTTCTTCTATGGTAAGGGCAGATTTCCACCTGGAGGGTTTTTTTCTGAACCTCTTTCTCCCTCATGTTTAGCCCCATTGCATGTGAGATTTAAAGACGCTTGCCCCATTAGTTTGGCGATTTCAAGAACCCTCGCCCAATTTCTGTTAATTTTAAGACCTTTCGTGCCATTTAGGTGTCGATTTTTTCCTGGCGAGCGATAGCGAGCCTGTAATTTAAGAGTAACCGGCCTTCGGCCGGGAAATTTTTCTACCGAAAAATGTACAAATTTATCTTGAAAGGGGGTCAAGGGGGTGAAATTTTAAGATTGCTGGAGGAGTAGGAAACAAACTAAAAACCTCCCCTTAAATTTAGACCCTTCACTCCATATTTAATTAACGTACACATTACACTACTCCATTACACTACTCCATTACACTACTGCATTACACTACTCCATTACACTACTTCATTACACTACTCCATTACACTACTTCATTACACTACTCCATTACACTACTCCATTACACTACTTCATTACACTACTTCATTGCACTACTTCATTACACTACTCCATTACACTACTCCATTACACTACTCCATTACACTACTTCATTACACTACTCCATTACACTACTCCATTACACTACTTCATTACACTACTCCATTACACTACTCCATTACACTACTTCATTACACTACTTTACACTACTCATTACACTACTCCATTACACTACTCCATTACACTACTCCATTACACTACTTCATTTACCTACTCCATTACACTACTTCATTACACTACTTCATTTACCTACTCCATTACATATTACACTACTTCCATTACACTACTCCATTACCTACTACTCCATTACACTACTCCATTACACTACTCCATTACACTACTTCCATTACACTACTCCATTACCTACTCCATTTACACTACTCCATTACACTACTCCATTACACTACTCCATTACACTACTCCATTACACTACTCCATTACACTACTCCATTACACTACTTCATTACACTACTCCATTACACTACTCCATTACACTACTCCATTACACTACTCCATTACACTACTCCATTATTCTACTCCATTACACTACTCCATTACACTACTCCATTACACTACTCCATTACACTACTCCATTATACTACTTCATTACACTACTTCATTACACTACTCCATTACACTACTCCATTACACTACTCCATTACACTACTCCATTACACTACTCCATTACACTACTCCATTACACTACTTCATTATACTACTTCATTACACTACTTCATTACACTACTCCATTACACTACTCCATTACACTACTTCATTACACTACTCCATTACACTACTTCATTACACTACTCCATTACACTACTCCATTACACTACTCCATTACACTACTTCATTACACTACTCCATTACACTACTTCATTACACTACTCCATTACACTACTCCATTACACTACTCCATTACACTACTCCATTACACTACTCCATTACACTACTCCATTACACTACTCCATTACACTACTCCATTACACTACTCCATTACACTACTTCATTACACTACTTCATTACACTACTCCATTACACTACTCCATTATACTACTTCATTACACTACTCCATTACACTACTCCATTACACTACTCCATTACACTACTCCATTACACTACTTCATTACACTACTCCATTACACTACTCCATTACACTACTCCATTACACTACTCCATTACACTACTCCATTACACTACTCCATTACACTACTTCATTACACTACTTCATTACACTACTTCATTACACTACTCCATTACACTACTCCATTACACTACTTCATTACACTACTTCATTACACTACTTCATTACACTACTTCATTACACTACTTCATTACACTACTCCATTACACTACTTCATTACACTACTCCATTACACTACTTCATTACACTACTTCATTACACTACTCCATTACACTACTCCATTACACTACTTCATTACACTACTTCATTACACTACTCCATTACACTACTTCATTACACTACTCCATTACACTACTCCATTACACTACTCCATTACACTACTCCATTACACTACTCCATTACACTACTCCATTACACTACTCCATTACACTACTCCATTACACTACTCCATTACACTACTCCATTACACTACTCCATTACACTACTTCATTATACTACTTCATTACACTACTCCATTACACTACTCCATTACACTACTTCATTACACTACTTCATTACACTACTCCATTACACTACTCCATTACACTACTCCATTACACTACTTCATTACACTACTCCATTACACTAATTCATTACACTACATTACACTACTTCATTACACTACTTCATTACACTACTTCATTACACTACTCCATTACACTACTTCATTACACTACTTCATTACACTACTTCATTACACTACTTCATTACACTACTCCATTACACTACTCCATTACACTACTCCATTACACTACTTCGTCTCAACTTGATCCCTCTTCGGGGCTGAAAAGGGCTGCCTGGGCTGCCATGATTTTACAATCCACTTATTATTTGTTCCTAAATGTGTATTGTGTGCAGTCTTGTATTCACAACAGTGTGTATTTAGAGTCATTCAATATTCTATTTCTACCTGCACCTCTTACTATTACCGGAATGCTAGTCCTTTTTTCATTCAAATAATATAGCGTACGCTTGTATGTATGTATGTACGTTTAGTTATATCACACAATTCCTTAACCCTTTGAGCACCAGCAACGTGTGTTGTATTTTATTCTAACTATATTTAGACGATATTGTGAAGCTTAGGAAGGATCTGTGGTAGTTATAAGGGTTGGTTGAGCTAGTTGGAAGCCTTATTATTGCTAGAGGTCCTTCCTAAGCTGAATAGAATCGTCTAGTAGTTGCCAGAATACGATGAAAAAGACGTCCTTGGTACTGAATGGGTTAACGCCTATGTTATGCTAAATGGTCAATAGACTGACTGTTGACTACCACAATGGGCGTCGTGTGTGTGTGTGTGTGTGTGTGTGTGTGTGTGTGTGTGTGTGTGTGTGTGTGTGTGTGTGTGTGTGTGTGTGTGTCTTAATGCGTGTGTACATTATGCTTCCTTGACTTAATGAGTATGTGTTTATCTGTGCTTATGAGTGTGTGTGCGTTTACATTTACGTGTGTTAATGTGTGAGTGGGATTAACTGTATGTGTGTTTATACCTAAGCCGGTGCTTAAATACGTACAGTGTATGTTTCTTTGAAATGTGTATGTACTATATACAGTATATATATATAATATATACAGAGCGAGAGGAAGTGGGAATGGTGTGCAGGCAGGAATAGAAGCAGCATAAAAGAGAGCTATGCGGAAATAGAAGGCTGATAAAGGAGAACTACCCTACCAATTTTAGTTGTATGTATTAATAAATGTAATACAACCGCATTTTAGCTGGTAATTCCGCTAAATATCAATGTAAAACACTCCAACTTCCTTATAGCCAGAAACTCGCAAGTGGTCAATTTAGTTCAGTTTTTGCAGGGTCCTGTAGAGGGCAGATCCGGGGTAGCATGGTGTGCGGGAGTTCTGGGGGTAGTATACAAGCAAAAGATAGTTACAGATATTGCACCTTACATACATAAAAAGTCTTCTCTTGGATGACCTAGATGTGTGTGTGAATTTGTATTTCGTTTTTGTGTGTCCATTGTTTTCTGTTGTGTTGTCCCTATTCTGGCTGTGTCTTGAGTCGGGCGCCCCCCCCCCCCTCCAAAAAACAGGGGAAAAATAAGAAAAACAGAGGAAAAGTGGGGATTTGGCCTGAATATATGGATTAGAATAGACAAGAACATACATAAACAATATTGATCTTAGTATTTGTATATTATTGGGGAAATAATAGCATTTGACAAGTGTAAGTCTGTTTCTGGACCTCTTCTCCCTCATATCTAGCCCCATTGGTTCTGAGAAAATTTTAGGATATTCGCCCCACTAGTTTGGCAATTATAAGATCGTTAGTGCCCTTTATGTGTTGTTTTATCTTTAGTGCCCTTTATGTGTTGTTTTATCTTTAGTGCCCTTTATGTGTTGTTTTATTTGTAGTGCCCTTTATGTGATCTTTAGTGCCCTTTATGTGTTGTTTTATTTTTAGTGCCCTATATGTGATCTTTAGTGCCCTTTATGTGTAGTTTTATTTTTAGTGCCCTTTATGTGATCTTTAGTGCCCTTTATGTGTTGTTTTATTTTTAGTGCCCTTTATGTGATCTTTAGTGCCCTTTATGTGTTGTTTTATTTTTAGTGCCCTTTATGTGATCTTTAGTGCCCTTTATGTGTTGTTTTATTTGTAGTGCCCTTTATGTGATCTTTAGTGCCCTTTATGTGTTGTTTTATTTGTAGTGCCCTTTATGTGATCTTTAGTGCCCTTTATGTGTTGTTTTATTTTTAGTGCCCTTTATTAGATCTTTAGTGCCCTTTATGTGGTTTTTTATTTTTAGTGCCCTTTATGTGATCTTTAGTACCCTTTATGTGTTTTATTTTTAGTGCCCTTTATGTGATCTTTAGTGCCCTTTATGTGTTGTTTTATTTTTAGTGCCCTTTATGTGATCTTTAGTGCCCTTTATGTGTTGTTTTATTTTTAGTGCCCTTTATGTGTTGTTTTATCTTTAGTGCCCTTTATGTGTTGTTTTATTTTTCGGACGAGCGATGGCGAACCTTTGGCATTCTTCTACCAAAATTGGCACATATTTATCTCGAAGGGGGGTCATCGAGGTTAGGGGCGGAGTTATAGTCTGCTCGCTGTAAGTAGGTGAGAAATCATGACCTCTAAACTCTGTAACTCAAAAACAACTAGAGTAATCGAGCTAATATTTCCACCAGTCAAAGAATCGATGTGGAATTGTTCTAGCCCTTTTTTAGTTACAGAGGATAGAAGTCACGAATTTTTCGCCTACTTACAGCGAATAGACTATAGGCAGGTGAGGTAAGACAGAGCATGGGGGTACCTCCTGGATCATAGAAAACTGTGGAGGGCAGACTCTCATATTATTAAGGGGGGTCACCGGCTTCTTGTATGTTTAACTCCTTTTCTCTCTTTCCCTGGCTTGTAGGCCGCAGTCAACTTACTGTTTTAAGACGTTTAGCCCCATCCAGGTGTCTATTTCTTCTTGGCAAGCGATAGCGAGCCAGTACTGTATAGAGAAACCCGGCTTCGCCGGAGAAATTTTTCTATCGAAAAATGTACAAATTTATAGCTTGCTGTCAAAACAAATATATATATATTATATACTGGCTCGCTACCGCTCGCCAAGAAAATATTGACACCTGGATGGGGGTAAACGTCTTAAAACAGTAGGCTGAATGGGGCCGAATGGATACTGGTTTCACAATGATGGATGTTATTCTGGGCGTATTTCTTGGAGATGCGGACTCTGGGGCGGTTATACTGTAGGTGTCATTGTGGTTGGATTTCCTGGAGACACAGGCATCACAATATATATGCAGTATATAGATAGATAGATAGATAGATAGATAAATAGAAAGATAGATAGATAGAAAGCTAGATAGATAGATAGATAGGTAGATATAGATAGATACAGCACTTTGAAGCAATACAATTATAAAATGGAATGTAAAATGTGGATAACATTTAAATTGAGCTTACAGTCTCCCACAAAAGCTCCACTCTTCCGCATGCGCAAGAATATTGATAGTGTGATTGAATTAAGAGCGTAGTGTGTCATTTATCTCTATCTATCTATCTATTGCCTGACGCCGTGATCGCCGAAGGGGTGGTCACGAACGAACCGCCCCCATGCACCTCTGTCCCCAGTCAGTCGACACCCCTCCTCCCAACCAGCACCGCCTTCTTCCATATGCTTCCTCACTCCATCTTTCCGCCTCTCCTTCGGTGCACCTCTCCCTCTCTGTCCTCCCACCTCGCTCTCGTACACCTTCTTAGTCATTCTCTCGCTTCCCATACGTTCCATATGGCCGAACCATCTCAAGGTGTTCCTTTTCACACTTTCCAGCACGTCTACCTCCACACCACACCTCATTCTTACTTCCTCATTCGTCTGTCTATCCCTCCATGTAACTCCGCACGCACTTCTCAAGTACCGTAACTCATTTCCACCCCTCTCACTTTTGGTCTTAGTCTCTTCTCAAACGTCCATGCTTCGCTTCCGTAAGTCAGTGTCGGGATTACCACACTGTGATGCAAGGACTTCTTAATTTCTATACTGACTACCCTATTTCTTGTTACTGCTTTCAGCGTTCCTACAACCCTCTTCCCCTGTTGCACCGTCTCCCGCACTTCTTCATCCATAGTCCCATCTCTACTCAACACACTGCCCAGATACTTAGCCGACTATCTCCATAGCCTGACCGTTCAACTTCACCTCACACACTACCCTCGTAAACCCTACTGTAACGGCAACGTACCTTTAATTATATCCTAGCTATATTTAGACGATTTTATGCAGTTTAAGGAGGATCTGTGGTAGTAAAAACTATTTAATGAGATAGTGCAAAGCCTTCTAATTGCTGCAGGGGAGCTATTCTTAAGGAGGGATGGGCCGGTTTTCTTGACCACATTCTCCCTCATGTTTAGCCCCATTAGTTTTCAGATGTTAAGATGTGTGCCCCATTAGTTAGTCGATTTTAAGACCTTTCGCCCCATTTCTTCGTCAATATTTAGACTTTCGTGCTATTTAGATGTCGATTTTTTCCCTGGCGAACAATAGTGAGCCTGTAATGTTGGAAGAATCGGCCTTCGGCCGGGACATTTTTCGGCCGAAAAATGTACAAATTAATCTAGAAGGGGGATCTAATAGATGTTGTTTTTAATTTGATGGAGGTCTAGGGAGGAAACTAGAAAAATAATGAATACATGCAAAAATCGCCCAAAAAAACGCCCCATCGTCAAATAGTAGCCAGAAACAAAAGTTAAAAGGACGGCACCGGTACTGAGGGGGTTAATATAAGTTAAAAGGACGGCACCGGTACTGAGGGGGTTAATATAAGTTAAAAGGACGGCACCGGTACTGAGGGGGTTAATATAATCACACTAATTCTACTTCAATACCGAAAATAACATGTAAGGACAAAACTTATGTAGGAAGCTGTACGGTCGCGCTAATAAGTCATGTTCCAGCTGTCATTACGTTTGGCTTGCTCTGTGCTGTATTAATGTCTGTCAGATGTCGAATAGGGTCGGTAAGTGTAGGAACATGTTTGTATATTTCACTCGATATGAAGAAATGAAGCTTAGATATTGCCGATACCAATTATTGATCAAAACATACTTGGTCCCGAGACATCACTTTATTAGCGCGACTGTACATAAAGAGTATAAAGAGTATAAAGAGCAGAGAGTCAAAAGTGGCTGCGGAAGAATGGAGAGAAGGGGGAGGGATGAGAAGTGGTGACAAATCCTTTTAAAGCCCAACGTTATTGGCTCAAGTATTAACTCTCTCTCTCTCTCTCTCTCTCTCTCTCTCTCTCTCTCTCTCTCTCTCTCTCTCTTGCCGATTCAGATTGATAATTCAGATGTTCTAAGCAATATCACCGTTACAGAGAGAGAAGTATTGAATTGTTTAGATAAACTCAAGGTAAATAAAACGCCAGGACCTGATACAATCTCGCCTAGAGTTCTAAAGGAAGCTAAGAATGAGCTCTCCAAACCACTGACATTACTATTCAATAAATCCTTACAGTCTGGAACTATGCCTGATCAGTGGAAGCTAGCCAACGTAACACCGATATTAAAAAAAGGCAGCAAATCCCTACCCAGTAACTATCGTCCAATTAGCTTAACCTCAGTTGTATGTAAAATGCTAGAAACGGTCATACGAGACAGACTCGTAAATCACTTAGAGGAAAATAACATACTTAAAGATACTCAACACGGCTTTCGTAAAAAACGTTCCTGTTTAACAAACCTCTTAGACTTCTTCCACGATATCCTCAACCTCTACGATGAGAGTAAAGCTGTAGATATTATATACCTTGATTTTCAAAAGGCCTTTGACAAAGTTCCCCACAAACGTTTACTGCTAAAACTAAAAGCGCATGGAATACAAGACGGTGTGTTGAAATGGACAGAATATTGGCTCAGCAACAGAAAGCAAAGAGTAGTCATAAACGGTAAGGCATCTAAATGGACCAATGTAAGTAGCGGGGTACCCCAGGGATCGGTACTAGGACCAATTCTCTTTCTAATTTACATCAACGACATAGATGAGGGTCTCACCTGCACAATCTCAAAATTTGCTGACGATACAAAAATTGCAAATAGCGTACTCTCAAAAGAACAAGTTGACGATATGCAACACAATCTAGATAAATTGTCATGTTGGGCCCAAATTTGGCAAATGAGTTTCAATGCGGATAAATGTAAAGTACTACATGTCGGATACCTAAATGAGAAAGCAAACTATTTGATGAATGGCACTCAGCTTAAGAATGTAAACAGAGAAACTGATCTGGGAGTAACAATATCGAGTAACCTAAAACCGAGTCAACAATGTTCAGAAGTTGTTAAGAAGGCAAACAAAATAATTGGCTTTATAGGCAGGTCATTTGAGCATAAATCCAAAGAAGTTATCCTAACCCTTTACAATTCCTTAGTCCGCCCTCTTCTGGAATACTGCGTTCAATCCTGGTGCCCTTATTACCAAAAAGATATAAACAAGCTAGAACGAGTTCAACGTAGAGTTACCAAAATGATACCTAGCCTAAAGAACAAACCATACGAAGAGCGTCTTAGAGAATTAAATCTATTTCCTTTAACCCAGCGCAGATAAGAGGCGACTTAATTCAAGTGTTCAAAATCATCAAAGGCATCGACAATATGAACTGTAGTAAGTACTTCACTATCGACCAATCTAATTACACGCGGGGAAACGGTTGCAAAATTATTGGTAAATCTTTTAACTCGCACGAATCTAAGAATTTCTTCTTCAATCGAGTTGTCAACTTGTGGAATGGGCTTCCCCGAGACGTTATAGACTGCAGCACCGTTGATTCATTTAAATTCCGCCTAGACAAATATCTCGCATCAAACCCGCGACTGACTGCGTTTGTAAATGAATAACTTTATCCTCCCCTCAGTTACTAACCCATATGTCCCCTACTAACTTCCTAGTCCTGCCTCGGACTTAGGGGCAGGGCAGTAGTTCCCTTCCAATGTTCCCTTACCCACTCTAAACCACTGTTTGGACACTTGATCCTCAGTGTTTTGGAGGACAAGCAACCTAGAAGGGTCACTAGACCTGTTGTTGCTTGATTTCCTTTGTACTCCTAAGACAGATCTCTAAAGACTAGTTACCATTTTAGTGGCATTTTGGAGAGAGAGAGAGAGAGTGAGTGTGTGTATGTATGACTGTGTGTATGTATGACTGTATATATGTATCAGTTGGTCACATAGAGATCACAGTAAACCCCTCTCACTGTATACATTCCACAGTATAAACACACCTTCGCTTACATGTGTGTGTGTGTGTGTGTGTGTGTGTGTGTGTGTGTGTGTGTGTGTATGACTGTATATATGTATCAGTTGGTCACATAGAGATCACAGTAAACCCCTCTCACTGTATACATTCCACAGTATAAACACACCTTCGCATACATATGTGTGTGTTTGTGTGTTTATGTGACTATATGTGACTGTATGACTGTATATATGTATCAGTTATGGTCACATATTCCCACACATATCACAGTAAAACCCTCTCCTCACTGTAGACATTCCACAGTATAAACACTCAGTCGCTTACATATATGTGTGTGTGTGTGTGTGTGTGTGTGTGTGTGTGTGTGTGTGTGTGTGTGTGTGTTTATGTGACTGTATGACTGTATATATGAATCAGTTATGGTCACATATTCCCACACATATCACAGTAAAACTCTCTCCTCACTATAGACATTCCACAGTATAAACACACAGTCGCTTACATATGTGTGTGTGTGTGTGTGTGTTTATGTGACTATATGTGACTGTATGACTGTATATATGAATCAGTTAACGGCGTCACCAACTATACCACCAAAATAACCCAACACAGAAATATCCCTTTCAGTCTTTCAAAGTTTCAATCAACTTACCACAATATATATATATATATATATATATATATATTCATGCTGCCTCTAGACGATTTAGAGAGTTCATTGAGAAGCGTTAAACCTTTTGATCCTTAGAGGTCTCCAGAAAAATCGTCTAGAGGAAAATCGTCTAGAGGTAGTTCAACTAAAACTTAAATAGATCATATTCATTAGAGCCACAGGGCCATACAGTCGCGCTAATAAGTGATGTCTCGGCACCAATTATGTTTTGATCAATAATTGGTATCAAGCAATATTTACAGATGATTTCTTCTTTTTGAGTGAGATATACAACCATGTTCCTACACTTACCCACCCTATTCAACATCTGACAGACATTAATACAGCACAGAGCAAGGCAAACGTAATGACACCTGGGACATGACTTATTAGCGCGACCGTACATTCAGTTATTTTCGAATGTGTTCCTTTAAATAGTGCAGCACTGTTGAGACTGGTGTGGTAAAAATACGTATTGCAGACAATTGGTAATATTCTGTTAGCACCATGCCATCAGCTTCAGCCACAATGATGAAATGGTGGGGCAGTGTTATGGCAGAACTTTATTGTACTAAAGCCGGTATCACACGAGGATTTTCTACTCAACATTTGATGATCAATATTTTTCCGGCAACATTTCTGAAATATTTTGCACTAGAATCGGAAACTAGACTGATGGTAGGTGAACTTAGGTAACCGAAATATTTTAAAAGTTGGCCCCTTAAGCTGCCAGACCAGTGTTGAGGATAAATGTTAAGGGAAAAAGAGCTTGTGTGATACCGTCTTAAACCTAAACTCTAACTTTCCAAAGGTAACCCTATCTGAGTCAACAACATGTAGTGGTAAAGGACAATAAACCATTATATGCGTGAATTGCATGTATACCGGTACCCTACTAAACCCACAATTGCTTAGACTAAAGTGATTATCCTCCGAACAAGAAGAACAATAGAGTAAACCAGGAACAATAAAGACAGACGGATGTAAGCAAAACAAACCTTGCGTGGTGGAAAGGAGGCAAGTGGAGGAGGGAAGGTGAGAGGTGGAGGAAGAGGTTAGGGGAAGAGGTAAATGCTTGATGGCGTGGGGGGAGGGTAGAGGAGGAGGAGAAGAGGTAAATGGTTGATTGGGGGGGAGGGAGAGGAGGTAAATGGTTGATTGGGGGGGGAGGGGAGGAGAGGAGCAGGAGAAGAGGTTAGGGGAGGAGGTAAATGGTTGATTGGGGGGGAGGGGGAGAAGAGGTTAGGGGAGGTGGTAAAATTTGATTGGGGGGAGGGAGGAGAGGAGCATGAGAAGATGTTAAGGAGGTAAATGTTGTTGGGGGGGGGGGAAGAAGAGGTTAGGGGAGGAGAAATGGTTGATTGGGGGGGAGGGGGAGGAAGAGGAGCAGGAGAAGAGGTTAGGGAGGAGGTAAATGTGTAATTGTGGGGGGGGGGATGGGAAGAAGAGGTTCGGGGAGGAGGTAAATGGTTGATTGGGGGGGAGGGAGAGGAGGTAAATGGTTGATTGGGGGGGAGGGGGAGGAGAGGAGCAGGAGAAGAGGTTAGAGGAGGTAAATGGTTGATTGGGGCGAGGGGGAGAAGAGGTTAGCGAAGGAGGGAAATTATTGATGGGGTGAGGAGAGAAGGAGGAGGAGGAAGAAGGGAGGAGGAAAAGAGGTTAGGGGAGGAGGTAGAGGGTGTAAGAGGAGATGAGGTAAGTGGAAGAAGGAAGGAGGGGAGGTGGAGGGGTAGGGTAGGTGGAGGAATGGAATTAAGCGGAGGAGGAGTCGAGATATGTGCAGGTAGAGGAGTGAAAAGGAGGGGTGGATGTAGGTGGTGGAGAGAAAAGAAGAGGTGAAGGGAGGAGGAGGAAGGGAGGAACAAGAGGGAGGAGGAAGGGAGGAACAAGAGGAAGGGAGGAACAAGAGGGAGGAGGAAGGGAGGAACAAGAGGGAGGAGGAAGGGAGGAACAAGAGGAAGGAGGAAGGGAGGAACAAGAGGGAGGAGGAAGGGAGGAACAAGAGGAAGGGAGGAAGGGAGTAACAAAAAGGAGGAAGGAGGAACAAGAGGAAGGGAGGAACAAGAGGGAGGAGAAGGGAGGAACAAGAAGGAGGAGGGAGGAACAAGAAGAAGGAGGAAGGGAGGAACAAGAGGGAGGAACAGGAGGAAGGAGGAACAAGAGGGAAGAGGAAGGGAGGAACAAGAGGGAGGAGGAAGGGAGGAACAAGAGGAAGGAGGAAGGGAGGAACAAGAGGGAGGAGGAAGGGAGGAACAAGAGGGAGGAGGAAGGGAGGAACAAGAGGAAGGAGGAACTGAGTAGGAGGAAGGAGGAACTGAGAGGAGGAGGAAGGAGGAACTGAGAGGAAGGGAGTACACGAGGGAGGGAAGGGAGGAACAGGAGGAAGGTGGAACAAGAGGGAAGAGGAAGGGAGGAACAAGAGGGAGGAGGGAGGAACAAGGAGGAGGGAGGAGGGAGGAACAAGGAGGAGGGAGGAACAAGGAGGAGGGAGGAACAAGGAGGAGGGAGGAACAAGGAGGAGGGAGAAACAAGGAGGAGGGAGGAACAAGAGGGAGGAGGAAGGGAGGAACAAGAGGGAGGAGGAAGGGAGGAACATGAGGAAGGAGGAAGAGAGGAACAAGAGGAAGGAGGAAGGGAGGAACAAGAGGAAGGAGGAAGGGAGGAACAAGAGGGAAGAGGAAGGGAGGAACAAGAGGAAGGGAGGAACAAGAGGGAGGAGGAAGGGAGGAACAAGAGGGAGGAGCCATAAATCATACGAGAGGAGGGAGGGAGGGAGGAATGAGGAAGCAAGGTGAGAGGTAACAAGTGCAGAGAGAGAGAGAGAGAGACGGGAGGAGGGACCATAGGGGGCGCGCGCGCGCGCACACACACACGCGCACACACACACACACACGCGCACACACACACACACACACACACCATGGGGTACACTGTACAAAAACAAGGGCATAAAAAAGGTAAATAAAATCAAACTGGGTATATTCATAATAGTTATTTACCTTTATATATATATATATATATATATATATATATATATATATATATATATATATATATATATATATTCTCTTTTAAACAGACGAGGTTAAAGGCAACAGCAGTTTCAGCATTCAGTATTTTATTGTTACAGCTTTTCAATATTTCTAACAATTTTCCTCTGGGGTTCAGAGATGAGGTACAACAGGTTAGCAAAATTCATGGTGGATCCAACGTTTCACAAGTAAACATCTTGCATCTTCAGGGAATGGGCAGGTAATGATTAGAATAAGGACAAAGCAACATATTTATACAAAATTCGAGGATCAAGAATAGGTAGGTGGGCGGGGCTACTGGGTCATGGGTGGCTGTTCATTGGTGAAAGCCAGTCTATTCGCGAGACGTGCACTAAATCTTATCGGTGGTTGGTTGTTGGCTGTGGGTGGCTGTGATTGGTTGGTGTTGTCAGTAGTGTGCTGATCGCGGAAAGGTACGGGAGGGGGGCACAGGGCGAGAGGAACGAGGGCAGTATGCCTGTAGCGCTGCCTGAAGGAAGAATTTGAAGGTCTTGTGTTTGGTTGTTGATGCTGGGGTTGATCGTTTGGATATATAGCTCTAAAATAGCTAGTCTTCTGGGGTCTGATTCTTTGTCGAGTATGGTAGTTTGTTTGTCTAGGTCGGCGCGAGTTAGGGCAAGATGGTGGGGGGCTTGATAGTGATCTTTTATAGCGCCAGATTGAAGGTGGAGGGTTAGTCGACGGGAAAGGCGAGTCTGTGTCATTCCAACATAGGATAGGGGTCCACAGTCCCCAGAGGTGCAAATATGCTGGTATATCACATGATCGTCTTTCGGTTGGTTGGTGGAAATGGGGCGGTTACGGAGGACAAGGTTGGAGGTCTTAGGAGATTTGTAGCAAATACTGAGTTTTATTTTATTGTCAGGGTTGGTGGGGAGGACGTTTTTGTGAATTATTTCTTTCATAATGGATTCGTCTGTTGTGTGGTCGGAAGATATGTAGTTTCTGTAGAAAAATGTAATATCATTGGCCGGGTTGGTGCTAGGGGGGTCTTGTTTGTACCATTTTTCTAGGTGGTGGTTGATGGCATTGGTGACGTCAGTGTTGGAATACCCATTGTTGAATAGGACCTGGGTGAGCCTTTCCAATTCATTGTGTGTGTCATTCCAGGTGGTGCAATGGGTGAGGGCTCTCCTGACATAGGCGGCGATGGTGGACTGATGGTATCGTTTAGGGCATTCACTTTCCCCATTAAGACATTGGCCATTGTTAGTAGGTTTGGTGTACACTGTAGTTTTGAAGCCGTGGTCGTGGAGGGAGACAAGGAGGTCGAGGAAGGGTAGATGACCATCGGTGGTTTCTTCGTATACGAATCATTAACCACTCACTTCGACTGGAACTTCGACTCCAGCCTCTACCACTACCTCTCACCTACCTCACCTCTCTCTCTCACAACCGACCATTCACCATGAGTTCAGCAACTTCCATCCTTGCTGGACTTGTAAAATGGTTCAATGTGAAGAAGGGGTACGGCTTCATCACCCCTGACGACGGCACCAAAGACATCTTCACCCACAAGGGTGCCATCAAGGAAAACAACCCCCTTAAGGCTGTGCCCTCCCTTGGAGATGGAGAAAGGGTGGAATTTGTGGCAGTAGCTACTCCCAGAGGTCCTGAAGCCAGACAGGTGATGGGACCAAAGGGCGCCGCTGTCAAGGGCTCCACTCACGCCAGGGACCTCCTGAAGGAGGGGCAGAAGGAGTCAACCAGCAGGAGACCCACCAGGCCGAGCCCAAAATCCAATACCACATCTTTTTCCATCATAGATGTGGTTATTAGGACGGCTATGGCTCTGGCTGGAGACGACACCTCCCTCCTGCAGCAGATTCTGCCCGCCCTCCTGAAGGAGAACAACCTCCCTGTAATATCCATCCCAGCCAACCTTCCAGGGAGCCACCAGAGAACACCGAGGCAGAGGAACACACCAGCTCCAAAACTTCTCCTGCCTCGCCCTCTGAATAGGAAAAACTGCCCACCACCACCACCTTCAGAGGGGCCTGCACCATCACCACCAGCACCCACCAAGCCGAAGGTCCTGACTCTGGCTCCCTTCATCGACCTTTTGACTGAAGAGGACAAGACTCCAGCACCACCTATGGAGGCAGCAACTTCAACACCGACCCTGCAAAAGAGGAAAGCTGAGGAGCTGACAACAACTCCGCCAGCACCAGCAACTCCAACAACACCTCGGACCACCTCAAACCTCCAGCCTGACACCTCCGCTCAACCACCACCATCTCCACTACCATCTATGCCAATGGTCTTCGACGAGCATAGGGAATGAAATGCAAAAGTGAAACGAATGCTCCGAAACTTCACCTAATAATAGCAAGGTGGTCAGCCCACCATCTTTCATCTCTCCAACTCTTCATACTCACCACTTTACCTTCAACTTCAACCTCTACTTTCTACACTTGTGGGACTCTACCTCACAGTTACCTACCTTCTAATCATTACCTGCCCATTCCCTGAAGATGCAAGATGTTTACTTGTGAAACGTTGGATCCACCATGAATTTTGCTAACCTGTTGTACCTCATCTCTGAACCCCAGAGGAAAATTGTTAGAAATATTGAAAGCTGTAACAATAAAATACTGAATGCTGAAACTGCTGTTGCCTTTAACCTCGTCTGTTTAAAAGAGAATCTATTACCTGGCTATACTAACATATATATATATATATATATATATATATAAATATATATATATATATATATATATATAGAGAGAGAGAGAGAGAGAGAGAGAGAGAGAGAGAGAGAGAGAGAGAGAGAGAGAGAGAGAGAGAGAGAGAGAGCTAGCAAGTATAAAGTGAGTTTACTAAGTATCTCCTTCATGCAATATAGGCTACTACATCAATAACCATCAAAGTATATTATCATCCACCAACCCAGAGACATCAAACTAAAAACCGAGTCCTTTATTTATAGTCTTTATTATTGTATAGGGAAAATGGTGGTTTGCACAGTCGCGCTAATAAGTGATGTCTTGGCACCAATTATGTTTTGACAATAATTAGTATCAGCAATATCTAAGCTTCATTTCTTCATATCGAGTGAAATATACTAACATGTTCCTACACTTACCCACCCTATTCAGCATCTGACAGACATTAATACAGCACAGAGCAAGCCAAACGTAATGACAGCTGGGACATGACTTATTAGCGCGACCGTACTTCCAATTAAGGGGACAGTGGCTGGTTTTTGGTATATTAATTCACATATTCTTTTATTTTGTTTAGTTTCCTCGCTACACCTCCATCAACCTCAGAAAAACACCCCCTTCGAGATAAATTTGTACACTTTTCGGTAGAAAATTTTCCTCTTAAAATTACAGGCCGATAAATAATAGCTACGGCATATAATTACAGGCCGATAAATAATAGCTACGGCATATAATTACAGGCCGATAAATAATAGCTACGGCATATAATTATCTAGCCAAATTTCTAGACAATCACGTGACTAGTTATATAATGAATATTAACCCTTTCTGTACCAGCGACGTGTTTTTAATTGTATTCTAGCTATATTTAGAACATTTTGGGTAGCTTAGGAAGGTTCTGTGGTAGTAAGAAATTTTAAGGGGAGATGGGCCGTTTTTCTGGTCCCCTTTCTCCCTCGTGTTAAGCCCCATTTGTTTTGAGATTATAAGACGTTCGGTCCATTAGTTTGGCGATTTTAACACCTTTTGCCCAATTTAGTTGTCAATTTTAAGACCTTTCGTGCCATTTAGCTGTCGATTTTGTTTTCTGGCGAGCGATAGCGAGCCTGTAATTTTAAGAGGAACCGGCCTTAGGCCAGGACATTTTTCTACCGAAAAATGTACAAATATATCTTGAAAGGGGGTCTAGGGGGTGTTTTTCTTAGCTTGATGGAGGTGTAGCGAGGAAACTAAAAAAAATAAAAGAATACGTGAATTAATATACCAAAAACCAGCCACTGTCCCCTTAACTGGAAGTACGGTCGCGCTAATAAGTTATGTCCCAGCTGGCATTAGCGATCTGACTTTTCGGTAGAAAAATATGTCAGGCTTCGCCGGATTTGATTATATATCCTACCGAAAACATCAGCTCGCTACCGCTCGCTAGCCTGAAGAGAGAACGCCGAATGGATACTGCTCACTATGTTGAGGCTAGCAAGCGATAGCGAAGGCCAAATGGATGTAATCCACTAAAATGGCAACATTACCCCTTGGACTGAATGGCATTGTATCTATCGTTAACTTAAATCGTGTAATAACTCCGTTATTATAAATACTCAACCTCATGTTCATAGAGTAATGTATTCTTATTTTTGTCTGATGAGTCCACCATATAATTATTATGTTCCTTCCAACAACCAACAATACTCCTAAAATCGATTAATGAAATTTACAAACACATGTGGCAGTCCGTGGACTCGAACCCAGGATGCTCACACCGAAAATCAACACCTTATACATCGCACCACGAAGACAGTTAAAGGTTGGTGGACACTTTATGAAAAGCATTACTGGAACACCCTGTATATATATATATATATATATATATATATATATATATATATATATATATATATATATATTTACCAGCTAAAATGCGGATATAGTATATACATTTATGAATACATAAAACTTAATTCAACATACTTTTTATCCATTGGAAACCTACATTAATATTGCATTTGGTTTTATTTCGATTTAAACAGCTCCCACTTCTTATAGCCTGAAACTATCAAGTGGTCAATTAAGGGCAGATTTCCACTTGAGGGATTGTTTTCTGGACCCCTTTCTCCCTCATGTTTAGCCCCATTGCTTTTGAGATTTTAAAACCTCCGCCCTAGTACTTTGGATATTTTAAGACATTTTGCCCCATTTCTGTCAATTTTAAGACCTTTCGTGCCGTTAAGGTGTCGATTTTTTCCTGGCGAGCGATAGCGAGCCTGTAATTTAAGAGCAACCGTCCTCCGGCCGGGAATTTTTTCTACCGAAAAATGTACAAATTTATCTTGAAAGGGAGTCTAGGGGATGTAATTTTAAGCTTGATGAAAAAGTAGGGAACAAACTAAATACCTCCCATTAAGTAACCTGGACTTTTTATATATAGTGGTAATCGGTAATCAGCACATTTGTCTTGCCTACTTCAAGAGGCTGGACTGACTTATCTATTCACCTATGACCACACGCATACTGGACATACACACACACGGTGAACTATTGTTATACCGCCAAACGTAGTGAACCAGTAGGAAGGTAGTTGTTGTTGTTGTTCCCCAAGCTGCCTGGCCGAACAGCCCCAAGGCCCCGAGCAAGGCCAAGGCCATAACCGAGCGCCCGAGGGTTATTGACATTATATAAACAAAGGTCCACATATATATATATATATATATATATATATATATATATATATATATATATATATATATAATTATATATATATATTCTTTTAACATTAAAATTCGCTGGGAAGAATGAAGCGTTGGACTACCAAGCTTTCGTCTATATTCTCAAGACATCTTCAGGGTAAATGGAATCCCTTACCAGCTGAACACAAACGGAGTATAGTTGCCAATACTAAAACAAAAATACCCAAAATATTGCTAGAAAAAAATTGCTGATAATTGTTGTTTAGTGTGACTCGCTCTGTACGATAATGGACGATAATAAATGGCGGCACCAGGTGTTTCTTTATGAGCTTCGTACACCTGCGGAGTTATGCTGACTTAGCTTTCCCTGTTGACCAATTGCCGTTCCTTCTTAAGCTGAATAAAATGGTCTGGCGTTAAGGGACCCCACTTCGCTTTTTGTCTCTTTCTCTCCCTCTCTCTTTGGCTTGCATCCATTCGGCCCCATTCAGCCTACTGTTTTAAGACGTTTACCCCCATCCAGGTGTCAATATTTTCCTGGCGAGCGGTAGCGAGCCAGCATATACTGTATATATATTTTTGTGTTGACAGCAAGCTAAATTTGTACATTATTCGATAGAAAAATTTCTCCGGCAAAGCCGAATTTCTCCATACAATGCTGCCTCGCTATCGCTCGCCAGGAAGAAACTGACACCTGGATGGGGATAAACGTCTTAACACAGTTGGCTGAATGGGGCCGAATGGATACAAGCCAGAGCAAGAGAGAAAAGGAGAAAAAGATTAAAAAAAGCCGGTGACCCCCTTAACCCTTTGAGTACGAGGAGTTATGTTGGCTTAGTTTTGCCTGTTGAGTAATTTGCCGTTCCTTCCTAAGCTGAATAAAATGGTCTTGCGTTAAGGGGAGGCAGTTTGTTTTTCGAGTCGTCCTCCTCCCTCATGTTTAGCCCTACTATAGTTATGAGATTTCAAGACATTCGTCCCATTAGTTTGGCGATTTTCAGACCTTTTGCCCCATTTCTTTGCCAATATTAAGACCTTTCGTGCCATTTAGGTGTCGATTTTTTCCTGGCGAGCAATAGCGAGCCTGTATTTGAAGAGGAATCGGCCTTCAGCCGGGACATTTTTCTACCGAAAAATGTACAAAGTTATATCGATGGGGGGTCTTGTGTTTTTTGTTTTTAAGTTTGATGGAGGCTTAGAAACCAAACAAAACCCCCTCCTTAAACCATTGAGCCGAACCAGTAAATTATGCTGCACAATACCGTCTGAGCTCCCTTAACCCTTTGAGTACGAGGAGTTATGCTGGCTTAGCTTTGCCTGTTGACTAATTGCCGCTCCTTCCTAAGCTGAATAAAATGGTCTGGTGGTAACCCTTTCAGTACAAGTGACCCATTTTAATTATATTATGGCTAAGACTGTAGTATACCATATTATTCAGCTTAGGAGGGACCTCTAACAATAAAAGGCAACTCACTTGACCCCTACTGTACCGGCGACGTCTTATTAACCCTCTTACGACCATATGACGCAGAGGTTGCCAGATTAGCAATAAGAAATAGAGTTCTCTCACTCTTATTATTACCTCTCCAAAATTAGTTTTCTGCCCACAGCTAACTCAAAGACAACTGCAGAGGTTGAAGTAACTAAACTAAAGGTTTCTAAATACCCCTGATGGTAACAAAGGCTTTAAAGTATCCCCAATAGGCTCAACACAGCTAACTCAAAGACAACTGCAGAGGTTGAAGTAACTAAACTAAAGGTTTCTAAATACCCCTGATGGTAACAAAGGCTTTAAAGTATCCCCAATAGGCTCAACACAGCTAACTCAAAGACACTGCAGAGGTTGAAGTAACTAAACTAAAGGTTTCTAAATACCCCTGATGGTAACAAAGGCTTTAAAGTATCCCCAATAGGCTCAACACAGCTAACTCAAAGACAACTGCAGAGGTTGAAGTAACTAAACTAAAGGTTTCTAAATACCCCTGATGGTAACAAAGGCTTTAAAGTATCCCTAATAGGCTCAAAATCGCGTCATATGTCGGAGAGGGTTAATTACATTCTGGCAACTATTAGACGATTTCATTCAGCTAAGGAAGGTCATCTACCAACGAGAAGGCTACCAACTATTTCAATCCATACTTTTAGCTACCATACATCCTTCCTAAGCTTCGTAAAATCGTCTAAACGCAGCTGAAATCGAATAACATGAACGTCACCCGTACTGGCAGATTTAACCCTTTCACGTATTTATGACGCAGAGGTTGCCAGATTAGCAATAAGAAATAGAGTTCTCTCACTCTTATAATTACCTCTCCAAAATTAGTTTTCTGCCCACAGCTAACTCAAAGACAACTGCAGAGGTTGAAGTAACTAAACTAAAGGTTTCTAAATATTATATCCCTGATGGTAAAAAAGGCTTTAAAGTACTCCCAATAGGCTCAAAATCGCGTCATATGTCGGAGAGGGTTAATGGGTAGACGTCCTTCCTAAGCTGAATAAAATCATACAATCGTTGCCAGAATAGGAAGAAAGGGATGTCACCAGTACAGTATGGGTTAAATATCAGATACAAATAATAATAAAATTAAATTAATTTCGAGATAGCTTAACTAATGTACAGTATATGCAGTATTAATGATCACGACTCTACAGTAGCTTATATAGGCTACAGTAATAGTGTGTGGCATCTTCCCAGGATATATACCGGGTATATATATATATAAAATGTACAAATTAATCTAGAAGGGGGATCTAATGAATGTTTTCTTAAGCTTGATGGAGGTCTAAGGAGAAAACTAATAAAATAATATAAAGATACATAAATGATCAAATAAATACGCCCATCCCCCCTTAATGGCCACAAGTGCACCATAACCCTAAAATATATATATACTGCATATATATATACATATATATATACTGCATATATATATTTGCTGGCCCAGTATCGTAAACTTCAAGGTTAAAAAGGCAGTAGTAAATCGGCGTTTTATAGGCATATCAAGTTTGCCAACGTAGTAATTTACGATAGTATAAACAGAGAGACAGAGAGAGAGACAGAGAGAGAGAGAGAGAGAGAGAGAAAAACAAAATATATATAGCCTATACAGTATATATACCGGTATATATTTAATTTATATATACAGTATATATATATATATATATATATATATATATATATATATATACTGTATATACAGTAGATATATATATATATATATATATATATATATATATATATATACCGGTATATATATGTATATATATATATATTTATTTATATATATCTATATTCTATATTTATATATAATATAGTTGTAAGGTTGAGGTAATTGATGATACACTTGAACGTTGAACATGTGGTGCAGAGAGAGAGAGAGAGAGAGAGAGAGAGAGAGAGAGAGAGAGAGAGAGAGAGAGAGAGAGAGAGAGAGAGAGAGAGAGAGAGAGAGAGAGAGAGAGAGAGAGAGAGAGAGAGAGAGAGAGAGAAATAATACTAGATATACATACATATTAACCTGAACCGTACATAATAATATATAATTTAGTTGAGGTAAATTATGATACATCTGAACGTAGAACATGTGGTGCAGCTGTGGGTCTATAAGTATGTTCTTCACAAATGTTCAAGGTGAGCCACCGTCTGTATGAGTCACCCACAAACATTACATTGACATAAAATAAAACTATGTAATCATACTACTAATACTAATACTTCTACTACTAATAATAATAATAACAATAATAATAATAATAATAAAATGAATATTAATAATAATATTATTGATAATAAATATGAACATATTAGCCATTAGTATTCATAGTGCCGTAATTAAGGGGAGACTATCATTTAACAGGTTTTTTTCTGAACCCCCTTCTCCCTCATGCTTAAACTCATTAGTTTTAAGGTTGTAAGACTTTCGCTTCATTAGTTCGGCGATTTTAAGACCTTTCGCCCCATTTTTGTCAATGTTAAGACATTTTGTGCTATGCATGTGTTAATTTCCTCCAGTCGAGCGATAACGAGCCTGTAATATAATAGTAACCGGGGTCTTGGCCTGGGTTCGAACCCTGGCTGGGGCATGACACAAAATGGTGAAGAAACAGCATTGGCTGCAACAGATGTGGGAATATTAAGACACACATGCAGAGCAGTGATCCAGTTTAATATTAAGACACACATGCAGAGCAGTGATCCAGTTTAATATTAAGACACACATGCAGAGCAGGGATCCAGTTTAATATTAAGACACACATGCAGAGCAGTGATCCAGTTTAATATTAAGACACACATGCAGAGCAGTGATCCAGTTTAATATTAAGACACACATGCAGAGCAGGGATCCAGTTTAATCAACGTGTCGTTGTTTTTGTTGTGTTGTTTCCTTAAGGTAAGAGATATATTTGGTTGACTGTACTCCCCTACTGTATGATATTCCTGAAGAAGCCTACATGGCCAAACCTTGAATAAACTGGCTCCATGCTCTGCATTTGTGTCTTAATGCCCACATGACACAAAATATTAATATATATATATACTGTATATACTGTATATATACCGGTTTGTACATTTTTTTTTTTTTTTTAAGGCTTGATGGAGGTCTAGGGAACAAACTAAAAACCTCCCCTTAAAGTGAGTGGGAGGTGAACTATTTGAGGATGTAAAACTAGGAACGCAGAGCATAATAATGTGGGTGAACTGTCTGAAGTGAAGTCAAATATATCACTAGAGAATAACAACAACAACAACAACAACACAATTATAATTATAATAAGGTAGATGCACCACAACAACAAAGCCTCGTGAAGAATGGACGAGTGTAGGCAACAGTTTAATTGTGGTTTAAAAGTGGGAGGTGAACTGCTTGAGGTTAAATTATACTGTATATACTGTATATACTCCCAGCCGGACTCGAACCACCGACATTAGTATAAAAACAGTAGACAAACATTTAGTAGCTCACGAGTATTTGCGATATATATATATATATATATATATATATATATATATATATATATATATATATATATATATCACTTGGGTGACAAACGAAAGCAGAGTCCATTATTTTTAGTCTTTATTAGTGTATATCGGAAATGTGAAGATAAAATTTAGGTTTATAGTTTATAATTTATAGTTTTATAAGTTTTTCTAGATCCCCTTCTCCCTCATGTTTAGCCCCATTAGTTTTCATATTTTAAGATGCTTGCCCTATTAGTTTGTCGATTTTAAGACCTTCCGCCCCATTTCCTTGTCAATATTATAAGACCTTTCGTGCTATTTAGGTGTCGATTTTTTTTGTCCTGGCGAACGATAGTGAGCCTGTAATTTTGGAAGAACCGGCCTACCGAAAGAAATGTACAAATTAATCTAGAAGGGGGATTTAATGGATGTTCTTTTAAAGTTTGATGGAGTTCTAGGGAGAAAACTAGAAAAATATCTAATAAAAAACGTGAATCAAAAGTGAGTGAAATATCGATGTTTACGGCTCCAGCTTCCTTATAGCCTGAAACTCTTGCGTGGCCAATTATGACTGAGAGAAGGTAAACTGTTGAAGGTGCAGTCTAAATGTTAACGTAACCCTCTCAGCACTATGATGTTTTTACCTTGGATTCGAACTCAAATTATATTGTTTATGCAGTTTAACCCTCTCACAACCATATGCCGCAGAGGTTGCCAGATTAACAATAAGAAATAGAGTTCTCTCACTCTTATAATTACCTCTCCAAAATTAGTTTTCTGCCCACAGCTAACTCAAAGGCAACTGCAGAGGTTAAAGTAACTAAACTAAAGGTTTCTAGCTACCCCTGATGGTAACAAAGGCTTTAAAGTATCCCCAATAGGCTCAACACAGCTAACTCAAAGACAACTGCAGAGGTTAAAGTAACTAAACTAAAGGTTTCTAGCTACCCCTGATGGTAACAAATGCTTTAAAGTATCCCTAATAGGCTCAAAATTGTGTCAAGAACGTGAGAGGGTTAAGAAGGACCTATGTTACTAAGAGGGTTTATTGAGATGGTATTTACCCCTTTGAGTCCTAGAGGTAGATTATAAACTAAAGAAAATCGTCAAATGTTAAGCAGACCATGATGAACATTAAGGGGAGGTTTCTAGTTTGTTCCCTAGACCTCCATCAAGCTTAAAATTACACCCTCTAGACCCTATTTCAAGATAAATTTGTACATTTTTTGGTAGAAAAATTTCCCGGCCGAAGGCCGGTTCCTCTTAAACTACAGGCTCGCTATCGCTCGCCAGGAAAAAATTGACCCCTAAATGACATGACAGATCTTAAAATTGACAGAAATGGGGCGAAAGTTCCTAAAATCGCCAAACTAATGGGACGAACGTCTTAAAATCTCAAAATCAATGGGGCTAAACCTGAACGAGAAAGGAGTTCAGTAAAAGAAATCCCTCAAGTGGAAATCTCCCCTGAAGTGATGGTGGTGAAGGGAGTAATCTATTGTTTATTAATTTCACCACACCACCAAACACCTCCAATGGAATTAATGAAAGCATGTGATATGTGATCCACCGGGATTCGAACCTGGGTTATCACACACAGATATTTAGACACCTTAACCATTACACCACCAGGACGGTTAAAGGTTTATGCACACGCCTACGACTTAATATCCATTCTCGAATAGTGGATATTAATCTAATCATGTTCATATTCCCACCGCACTATGGTAGCCTATTGTTTAAGGGGAGGTTTTTAGTTTGTTTCCTACTCCTCCAGCAATCTAAAAATTTCACCCCTTGACCCCCTTTCAAGATAAATTTGTACATTTTTCGGTAGAAAAATTTCCCGGCCAAAGGCCGGTTCCTCTTAAATGACAGGCTCGCTATCGCTCGCCAGGAAAAAATCGACACCTAAATGGGACGAAAGGTCTTAAAAGTGACATAAATGGGGTGAAACTTCTTAAAATCACCAAACTAATGGGGCAAATGTCTTAAAATCTCAAAAGCAATGGGGCTAGACATGAGAGAAAGGGGTCCAGAAAAGTCCCTCAAGTGGATATCTCCCCTTAATGAAGGTATCGTTTTCTGTTCAATTTATATATCACCGTCCCTTAACCCTCTCACACTCATATGACGCAGAGGTTGCCAGATTAGCAATAAGAAATAGAGCTCTCTCACTCTTATAATTACCTCTCCAAATTAGTGTTCTGCCCACAGCTAACTCAAAGACAAATGCACAGGTTGAAGTAACTAAACTAAAGGTTTCTAAATACCCCTGATGGTAACAAAGGATTTAAAGTATCCCCAATAGGCTCAACACAGCTAACTCAAAGACAACTGCAGAGGTTGAAGTAACTAAACTAAAGGTTTCTAAATACCCCTGATGGTAACAAAGGCTTTAAAGTATCCCTAATAGGCTCAACATTGCGTCATATGTCGGAGAGGGTTAACCAGACATTGATAAAGCCAAATGTTGAGCTGTACAAATGCATAAAATGTATTCGAGTTTCTCACATAAAAAAAAAAACACGATTCATCTACTTCCTATGTTGAGTGTTCCCGCCATTTTAAGCTGTGACGTCATGGTAAACACGCCAGTTCTTGCCACATAAAATAAGTTAGATAAGCTACCGTACCGTATATTTCTATGTTGGTAGGACACATTGATGAAAGTTCTTCAGTAGCATATCCCTTAAGGGGAGGTTTTTAGTTTGGTCCCTAGATATCCTTCAAGCTTAAGATTACACCCCCTTGAGCCCCTTTCAAGATAAATTTGTACATTTTTCGGTAGAAAAATGTCCCGGCTGAAAGCCGGTTCCTCTTAAATTACAGGCTCGCTATCGCTCGCCAGGATAAAATCGACACCTAAATGGCACGAAAGGTTTTAAAATTGACAGAAATGGGTTGAAAGTTCTTAAAATAGTCAAAATAATGGGGCAAACGTCTTAAAATTAGAAAAACAATGGGCTAAACATGAGGGAGAAAGGAGTCAAGAAAAAAATCCCTCCAGTGGAAATCTGCCCTTAAACCAAGTAGATACCAATGGACATTGTAGTTTAAATAGGTGTCATCCCTGGAGTTGACATTCAAGGGGGCCCACCTCGCTTGTTTTCTATTCCTCTCACTTTGGCTTGTATCCATTCGGCCCCATTCAGCCTACTGTTTTAAGACGTTTACCCCCATCCAGGTGTCAATATTTTCCTGGCGAGCGGTAGCGAGCCAGCATATATATATGTTTTTTGACAGCTAGCTAAATTTTTATTTTTTTTCGATAGAAACATTTCTCCGGCGAAGCCGGATTTCTCCATACAATGCTGGCTCGCTATCGTTCGCCAGGAAGAAATCGACACCTGGATGGGGACAAATGGCTGAATGGGGCCGAATGGATACAAGCCTAAGAAAGAGAGAAAAGGAGAGAAAGATAAAAAAAAGGCAGGTGACCCCCCCTTAAGAAATAATGGCAACAACCCCCCACGTACACAACCAAGTCACGAGACAGACGTATGAACTAACAACATACATCATTATAGAATCTGAGCTGGCGTGGTGTGGAGAGTTGGAGCTAACATACTGGAGTTAAGGTAAAAACATACGTGGGCAGTCATAAATACAACAACAACAACAACAACAACAACGAAAATAACAACAACAACAACGAAAATAACAACAACAACAACGAAAATAACAACAACAACAACGAAAATAACAACAACAACGAAAATAACAACGAAAATAACAACAACAACAACAACAACAACAACGAAAATAACAACAACAACAACAACAACAAAAATAACAACAAACCACAAAACAAAAAATCTCGACACATAGCCAGAGAGAAGTACAACAACAACTACAACTACAACAACAACAACAACAACAACAACAACAACAACAACAACAATATGCTCAGCGGTAATTATAATAAAGGGGTTGCCAACACAACAAAGACACTATAACTTGTGGTGTGGGAGGCATAATGTGTGAGAGGTGAAGCCAGGTGAACAAAAGCAAGTGTCTCTACAAAGAAACTGTGAAATACTGTGGCATCTTGACAAGGACATTATACATAGTTAAATACATTCACAGATATATATACTTACATACACATAGACACAGTTACCGTATATAGCCTATAGTCACAAATACTGCTATAGTCTATTCGCTGTAAGTGGGCGAGAAATTATGACCTTTAACCTCTGTAACGCGAAAACGACTAGAGTAATCGATCTAATATTTCTACCATTTGGGAAGAGTCAGTCAAGGAATAGATGTGGAAATTTACAGCCAATTTGCTCTAGCCCTTTTTGAGTTACAGAGGATAGAGGTCATGATTTCTCGCCTACTTACAGTGAATAGACTATAGTGAGGACCACCGTAGCAGCCAAGGAACACTACGAGGACATTGTTCAGTTATATATTACAGCTACACACACATGCACGTAGTTAAAGTGACAGACAGACAGAACACACACACATATTACGCAGCAAGGACGTACACACAGTTAACCCTTACACTTACATGACGCCTCTCATTCCACCCACCGTCAGACGATTTTACTCAACTTAGAAAGGCTCTGTCAAAGATAGAGGGTTAATTAAAGGGGGATGGTTCACTTTTTGGTCCATATTGTAATGTAATATTTGTTTTGTTTTCTAGTTTCCTCCCTAGACCTCCATCAAATTTAAAAACACATCCATTAGATCCCCCTTCTAGGAAAAAACCCCGACATCTAAATAGCACGAAAGGTCTTAATATTGACAAAGAAATGAGGCGAAAGGTGTTAAAATCGTCAAACTAATGGGGTGAAAAACGTCTTAAAATGTCAAAACTAATAGGGCTAAACACGAAAGAGAAGACGGGCCAGAAACACGACCCATCCCCCCTTAAGACGCACCCTCACACCCCCCCACAAATACCCAACACTCCTGAACAAATTGAAACGCACTCCACCAGACAGAACAACATTACCTCACCACCCACGCCATTGGTTAACATCAATACCAACATTCCTGTGTATACTGCCTATCATTACACGGTTATACTCAACTAAGATATATATATATAGAGAGAGGGAGAGTGAGTTATATATATAGAGAGAGATAGATAGATAGACATATACATAGATAGATAGAGAGAGAGAGAGAGAGAGAGAGTGAGAGAGTTATATATATATAGAGAGAGAGATAGACATATACATAGATAAATAGAGAGAGACACACGACACACACAGGAAGGGCCAGGTGATAAAGTAACTGTCTCCCTCTTACACATCTGACTGACAACATTGGTTAACAGCATCACACAGAATAATAACTATCACACACAACACAGAGAGAGCTACATAGATACACAGACCTCAAGGTCCTTACTAGGCAGTCTGGCCTTACAAACTATATATATTATACATATACATACATACATACATACATACATATATATATACAGTATATATATACATATATATACATACTGTACAGTGCACACACATACACATACATTTTTTTTTTTTATCACCCCAGCCCTCTGCAGATAGAGGTGAAGCCTTCCCTTGAAAGCGTTTATTGTGTCGCTCTCCACCACTCTCGCTGGTAGTTTATTCCACTCTGTCGCCACACTGTAGGTGAAGAAACTCTTTGTGACATCTAGGTTTGCCTTTTTGGTTTTTAATTTAATTCCATTTCCGCGAGTTTGATTAGTATTGTTTAATGTGAATAGTGCATTTACATCGACTTTGTCGAAACCTTTTAGTATCTTAAAGCACTCAATAAGCTGACCCCTCAACCTCCTCTTTTTTAATGAGAACAGGTTCAATCGTTTAAGTCTTTCTTCATATTGGTTTATTTCTTAATGAGGGGATCATCTTCTTCGCTCTACGCTGTACTGACTCAAGTCTTACAATGTCCTTGATCAGATAAGGTGACCAGAACTGCACACCATATTCAAGGTGGGGCCTCACCATACTTTTGAACAGTGGCACTATTACGTTTTCATGTTTATATGTAAATTTTCGTTTAAATAAAGCCCAATGCTATGTTTGCCTTATTTGCAGCTGCTATACATTGGTCGGAAAGTTTTATATTCAGTATTAGTACCTAGGCTCTTTTACTACCGTTGCGGTTTTTATTTGTTTGCATTCATGTATTTCGTATTTCAATTTCTGCTACCAACCTGCAGCACCTGACATTTATCCGACATTGAAGGGCATCTGCCATTTTTTTCGGATATCTTGTTTAAATCAGACTTTTTTTTTTTTCTTTTTTTTTTTTTTTTTTTTGGTTTTTCTTTTTCTTTTTTTTTTTTTGCCAAGCATTTCTATCATTTCGTTGCAGCAGAGGAGAGAGAAAGAAAAAACTCACAGGGAACATCACGGGATGAGGGATCTATGTAGGGCTAAAGAAAAAAGAAAATCAGATTCAACCATTTAACAAAAGCTATCAAAATGCTGGAGAGCAAAAAATGGATTCAAGGAGAGAGAAACGAGAAAGAGAAGAGAAGAGGAGAGAGAGAGAGGAAGAAGATGGGACGAGAGAGACGAGGCGAGATAGAGAAGTAGAAGAGAGAGAGAGAGAAGAGAGAGGAAAAGAGGGGAGAGAGAGAGTCGGAGAGAGCGATGAGGGGAGTTAGAGACGGACAGAAGAGAGAATCGCGGAGGGGAGGAGATCGAGAGATGATGGAGAGAGAGAGAGATAGGAGATGCTTGGAGGGGAGAGATGGGAGGAGAGAGAGGAAGAGAGTGAGAGGACTGGAGACCCCCCCCCACCCCACGGGTCGAGATGGAGACTAGAACAATAAAATAATAGATACAAATTCTACAAGGAGAATGAGTCATATGCTTATAACGGAATGATGCTACACCGAGAGAGAAGAGAATTAGGGTGAAATGGAGAGAGAAGAGACATACGCGGCGACGAAATCGCTATAGCTGACATTCACTACTACAAACCCCCCCCCAGACCCACCTTCATGGCTAAATTTCTGACATTTTTCGGTAGAAACAATGTTTCCGAGCGAAGTACGGATTTGTTCCCAAAGAATGCTGGCTCCGCGTGATCGCTCGCACAGGGACGAAGTAAATTATGGATCAAATACCGAAAAGAAGAGTACAAATTTATATAGGCTTGAAGGGAGGAATCGGGTCGGGTTTTATTGTTAATTTTTTCTAAGTGGGTTTTGAGTTTTTAATCTTTTGGTAAAAAGAATTTATGATTAGAGCTGTGAAAAGGGGGGTCTGGGGAAGGAGATGCATAGATAGAGAGAGTCGTACACACCACACAACACACACCAACACACCGCGACCACAGCACACGACACCACACACACACACACGGGAACACACCACACACACACACCACACCCAAGCACACAACAACGGGGTCACACACACACACACGAGGGGGCGGGGGTTCAAAGTCCAGCGGCCGGGACGGAGTACAAAATTGGGGCATTAGTCTCAACGTTTCATGTTAGCCTCAGTGTCAGACCTAGCTGTAAAATGAGGTACCTGGATAAGGTGGACGACGCGTTGTGACCGTCCCATCTTGGGGTTTGGCAAAAAAAAAGTGGTACAAGGGCGGAATGGGTAGCATATTGGGTTCACCTAAGCTGATGTATCACCTAAGCTTCGGGGAGGACGGTACCGTCTATGAGTGGATAATGGGTACGGGGGCATACAGATCCACCTAAGCCTTCTAGAAGGCCTAAAAATCGTTATGCACCGCGTGTCGCCAATTGGCTTAAAATACAGACTTACTACACAACATCCATCACAGCCATTTCCAACCAGTACATAAAACACTTAACAGCATTTGCACAGGGCAATACATTGTCCCCGTTACTGAGATAGCGCGCGATAAGAAGACGTACTGTCTTAGGGGGTCTCGCCATATGGCGTGGAATGGTTCCCTTTGACCGAACAAGTAACTGAGTAACTGAGTGAGTAACACCACACACACACACACACACAAAAACCACAACCACACCACACACACAACACACCACACCTGCACAAGACCACACAGGGGGGGCACACACACACACACAACCACACACGGGCACACATCACACACAACACCCCACACCCCACCACAAGCAACACAACGGCTACCCACACACACCATCCCAACACACACACACACCACACACAACGACACACACACAAGCACAACCACACACACACACACACACACACACACACGAGCGGTTGGCGTTTATCGGTACATATCAATTTGGATGCTACGAGTAAATTTTTCGATTTATAAACCTAAATTACACTAACCTAACCTAACCTAACCGAAAACACTCCATTTCAACGTATTTTAAAGAGGTTTGATGTACCGGATTAACCGGGGGCCTGTCGTCCCCAAACCTCATCGCAGAAGTTAGCATGGCAAGGGGAACCGAGACCTGATAAAAAACCGTTATAATATCCAGAGACCAATAAACACTACAACCGCTCGGGTGGGGCCAACGGACCACACAAAAAAAACACCACAGGGACACACACATCCCACCCCAAACACACCCACACACACTCACACTCACAATAATAATTACCTATGGACACACTAACGATATTAAGGGGAGATGGATCGTTGTAGGACCCCCTTCTTCCTCATGTTTAGCCCCCCCCAAATTAAAGAAGTAGTTTTCGGGCAAGAATTGTGCATGACGCGGAATGAAAATTCTCAGTAGACCCACTTAGTAAAATTGGTTAAATGTAGTAATTTTTGAAAGGTAGAACCTGTTCGCAGCGCGAGGCATTTTGAGTAGTAAGTCAAATAGAGATAGAAAAGAAAAAGGAACAGTTATTTTCGTGTCATTTATGGAGTCGATTTTTTTTCCTGGTGGAGCGATAGAACCAGCAAGGCTTTAGATATAACTTCAAGAGGAACCTGCGTGGCTTCCGGCCAGAACAAGGAGGGTCCTAGGGGGGGGGTTTGGGGGGAGGGGGGGTCTATTGTTTGAAGCCTTGAATGGAGGAGGGTCCTAGGGAGGAAACTAAACACAATATATTAAGAAAGATACAATAAATGAGGCAAATAAATACGTCCCAACCCGGCCCCCCTTAAATAAATACGCCCCCCCCCCTTAAAAAAATACGCCCGTTCCCCCCTTAAATAAATACGCCCATCCCCTTTTAAAAAATACGCCCCCCTTAAATAATTACGCCCCCCCCCCTTAAATAAATACGCCCACCCCCCCTTAAATAAATTACGCCCATCCCCCCTTAAATAAATACGCCCACCACCCCCCTTAAATAAATACGCCCGTTCCCCCCCCCTTAACCTCTTCAGTATCAGTGACATTGTTTTCGTTATATTCAGGCAACGGTTTTATTCAGCTTAGGAAGTACGTCTACCCGTTAAAAGGCGAAGGTTTTTAGTTTCTTTTCTACTCCTCCAGCAATCTTAAAATTTCAACCCCCCTTGACCCAAATCGCCCAAAAAGTGAACCCTCTCCCCTTAAAATTGCAAAACTAATGGGTCGAAACATGAGGGAGAAGGGGGTCCAGGAAAAAAAAACGAGTACCTCCTCCGCCTTAAGGGGAGGTTTTTAGTTTGTTTTCTACTCCTCCAGCAATCTTGACATGTCACCCCCTTGACCCTCTTTCAAGATAAATTTGTACATTTTTTGGTAGGAAAAAAAAAAATGAGGAGTCCGGCCGGCTGATAAGCCGGTTCCTCTTATATTACAGGCAATCGCTATCAGCTCGCCAGGATAAAAAATCTGACACCCTAAATGGCACGAAGGGTCTAAAAATTGACAGAAATGGGTCGAAAGTTCTTAAAATCGTCAAACTAATGGGGCGAAAGCCTTAAAATTAGAAAAGCAATGGGGCTAAACATGAGGGAGAAAGGAGTCCAGAAAAAAATCCCTCAAGTGGAAATCTCTCCTTAAAAGATTACAAAATATCTCCATTAATCATCTTAGTCACAAAATCGTCTATATACAGCTGAAATAGAAGACCAAAAAAGAGGTCGACGGTACTGTGAGGGTTAAGGGGAGATTTCCACTTGAGGGATTTTTTTCTTGACCCCTTTCTCCCTCATGTTTAGCCACATTGCTTTTGAGATTTTAAGACGTTCGCCCCCTTAGTTTGGCGATTTTAAGAACTTTCGCCCCCATTTATTTAACTTTTAAGAACTTTCGTGTCATTTTTTTTTTTTTTTTTTTTTTTTTTATTAAGGTGTCGATTTTTTTCCTAGGCGAGCGATAGCGAGCCTGTAATTTAAGAGGAACCAAAGGCCTTAAGGCCGGGAAATTTTCTATCCGAAAAAATTTAACTAAATTTTATCTTGAAAGGGGGTCAAGGGGGTGTAATTTCAAGCTTGATGGAAGTCTAGGAAACACACTAAAAACCTCCCCTTAACATTGTACAGTCGTGATCATAAGTACAGTGGCGCTAATAAGTCATGGCCCAGCTGTCATGACGTTTGGCTCGCTCTGTGCTGTATTAATGTCTGTCAGATGTTGAATAGGGTGGGTAAGTGTAGGAACATGGTTGTATATCTCACTCAAAAAAGAAGAAGTGATGTGTAAATATTGCTGATACCAATTATTGATCAAAACATACTTGGTGCCGAGTTTTCACTTATTAGCGCGACTGTACAGTCGCGCTAATAAGTTATGTCTCGGCACCAAATATATTTTGATCAATAATTGGTATCAGCAATATCTAAGCTTCATTTCATCATATCGAGTGAAATATACAAACATGTTCCTACACCTACCCACCCTAGTCAACATCTGACAGACATTAATACAGCACAGAGCGAGCCAAACGTAATGACAGCTGAGACATGACTTATTAGCGCCACTGTACCTGTCTATTCCTCTGTTTCTTCTCACCTGGCGAACAATGGAATCCCTTGGCAACTCACTTATCGATACTTAAGGGGGGAGCTCACCTGTTTGTTTTTTCTTCTTTTTCTCTTTTCTCTCTCTCTCTCTCTCTCTCTTTCTGTGGGTTGTATACATTTGGCCCCATTCAGCCTACTGTTTTAAGACGTTTGTCCCCATCCAGGTGTCGTTTTTTTCCTGGTGAGCGGTAGCGAGCCAACATATTTGTTTTAAATGTTTTTGACAGCAGGCTCAATTTGTACATTTGTCGATAGAAAAATTTCTCCGGCGAAGCCGGATTTCTCCATACAATGCTGGCTCGCTATCGCTCGCCAGGAATAAATCGACACCTGGATGGGGATAAACGTCTTAAAACAGTAAGCTGAATGGGGCCGAATGGATACAAGCCAGGGAAAGAGAGAAAACAAATGAAAGCTGGTGACCCCCCTTAATACAACACAGAGCAAACCATGACTTATTAGCCCTGCCTGTACAATCGGGCGTATTAAGTGTTGTCATGGATTCCAGTGGTTTTCGCTCAACAAGTGTTATTGGTATCTTTATAGTTACTGGGAAAAGTGCTTATCCCTCAGCGTAATTAGTGTTGGGTCATAGATTCCAGTGGTTTTCGCTCAACAAGTGTTATTGGTATCTTTATAGTTACTGGGAAAAGTGCTTATCCCTCAGAGTATTAAGTGTTGTCATAGATTCCAGTGGTTTTCGCTCAACAAGTGTTATTGGTATCTTTATAGTTTACGGGACAAGTGCTTATTCCCTCCAGAAAAGTATTTCGTCATTGTCCGAAACTTTGTGAAATATCTGACAACACTTATTAAGGGGAGGTTTCCACTTGAGGGATTTTTTTTTCCTGGAC
>CM064510.1:43814850-43850524 GCA_032716605.1 Paralithodes platypus
CTCTCTCTCTCTCTCTCTCTCTCTCTCTCTCTCTCTCTCTCTCTCTCTCTCCTCTCTCCTCTCTTCTCTTTCTCTCTCTCTCTATATATATATATATCTATATATATATATATATATATAATATATATATACGGTATATATATATATATATATATTGTATATACAGTATATATATATATATATATATATATATATATATATATATATATTGTATATACAGTATATAATTATATATATATATATATATATTTAGTTATTTAGTTAGTTAGTTAGTTAGTGCGTGTGTTTGTTAGTTATGGGTATATATGTATATATGTAAATGTTATCTATCTAGCGATCTATATATCTACCTGTCTGTGGGTCGGTCTGTTCTATCTATCTCTCTATCTCATACAGGCCATCTATTTTAACCCTTTCACCTCTTGTATCTATCGGCCTCTGACTCCCCACACCCCCTGTTAATCCCTAGTACATCCGGCAATCCCTTTTGTTGAATCCACAAACATTGGTAATCCCTCCCTCCCCTGACCCTCTTCTCACTCACACCAATACAACACTCAAAATACGCTAGTTTATTTTCCTGCCTATAGATCTTTGTATCTTTGTTTATCTATCTATCTTTCTGGCTGTCTTTATATGTCTATCTATCTATCTTTGTATATATATCTAGCCATATATATCTATCTTTCTGGCTGTCTTTATCTGTCTATCTATCTCTATTTGTATCTTTGTATATATATCTAGCCATGTATCTATCTTTCTGGCTGTCTTTATCTGTCTATCTATCTCTATTTGTATCTTTGTATACTGTATATATCTAACCATGTATCTATCTTTCTGGCTGTCTTTATCTGTCTATCTATCTCTATTTGTATCTTTGTCTACTGTATATATCTAGCCATGTATCTATCTTTCTGGCTGTCTTTATCTGTCTATCTATCTCTATTTGTATCTTTATATATCTATCCACTATCTTTCTGGCTGTCTTTAACTGGCTATGTATCTCTCTTTGCATATCTCTATTCATATATCTATCCTTCTGGCTGTCTTTATCTGTCTAGTTATGTATCTATCTCTGTATAACTATCTATCCATATATCTATCTTTCTGGCTGTCTTTATCTGTATCTATCTCTCTTTGTATCTTTGTATATCTATCTATCCATATATCTAACTTTCTGGCTATCTTTATCTGTCTATCTATCTCTCTGTGTATCTTTGTATATCTATCTATCCATATATCTATCTTTCTGGATGTCTTTATCTGTCTATTTATCTCTGTGTGTATCTTTATATATCTCTATCCATCTATCTATCTATCTGGCTGTCCTTGTCTATTTATCTTTTTCGCTGTCTATATTTTTCGATCTATCTCTCTTTGTACCTGTTTTATATATATTCTTCTATCTATCTTTGTATCTGTCTTTATCTGTATCTATCTATCTGGCTGTCTTTATCTGTGTATCTATCTTTGTTGGTATCTAATTATGTCTAGGCTCTATCCATCTATCTATCTATTTAGCTGTCCTTATCTATCGGGCTGTCGTTATATGTCTATCTATCTATGTGGCTGTCTTTAGTTAAATTATCTTCTTGGTATAAATTAACTCCTAATTCCATATTTTTTTCCTGCGTGTCATTTCTTCCCAAAGTGTTTGGTCTCCTCCACTATTTGATTTATAATTAATAAATTTTTAATTCAACCCTTCTATATTTTGTCCTATTTTGTATTTCTCCCCCAGCTATTTCGTCTCTTTCACTCTAGTGTTTATTTGTTTCTTAAATGACCTTTCTTTTAATATATACCGGTATATACTATAATGGCTTCTATTATTAATATTAATTGCGTCTATATTGTGTTTTCATTTCTTCCTTAACTATTTCATCTCCTCCGCTCTATCTATATATTATTTATTAGTGTTTACATTATTTTTGTTTAATATATTTTTGCTTCCATATAATTATCCCACGTTTAATTTCTGCCCTAACTATTTCATCTCCTCCAATCTATTATTATTATTATTTGTTTTATTATGTTTCTTTTAATTAACATACTTAATCTTTCATACGTTTTTCCTTCGTTTCATTACTGCCCTAACTATTTTATCTATCCAATCTATTATTTATTAGTTTGTGTTTTAATTATTTTTCTTTTAATTAACATACTTCTTCCAATCTATTATTTATTATTTTATTTTTATATTATTGTTCTTTTAATTAACATACTGTACTTGTTCTTCCATATTTTTCTTCCGTTTAATTTCTGGGCTAACTATTTCATCTCCTCCGCCCGTTGTTTGCATTCTTGTCCCGCTTCATCTCCCAAACTTTCCATTTTAGCTCGACTTTTACTTGCGGCTATTCTGAGTTTTTCATTTGCGTTTCCCTCTTAAAGGGAGATGGGTAATTTTTCTAAATCCTGGCGAACAATAGTGAGCCTCTAATTTTGTAAGAACCGGCCCTAGGGCAGGAAATTTTTCTACCGAAAAATTTAGACATTAATCTAGAAGGGGGACCTAATGGATGTTTTTTTAAACTTTGAAGTAGGTCTAGGGAGGACACTAAAAACATAATAAATATATGAAATTATCGACCAAAAAACGAACCATCTCCCCCTTAACCCTTTCAGTACCGGTGCCGTCCTTGTTACTTTATGCTGGCTACTATTGGACGATTTTATTCAGTTTAAAAAGGGCCTCCAGCAATTAACAGGCTTCCAAGTATCTCGCTTAACCCTCTTTACTACCACAGATCCTTCTTAGACTGCACACAATCGTCTAAATATAGCGAAAATAAAATTAAAAAGACGTCGCCGGTATAAAAAGGGTTAACCCTATTTGGGTACGAGGGGGGGGGGGTCTTGTTGGTCCTTTTCAGTTTTCCTCCATTAATTAACAAATTATATGACGTTTCACCCCATTAGTTTGGTGATAATATGACGCTTCACCCTACCCTGGTGCCGATTTTGATTTTGGTCGAGCGACAGCAAGTCTGTAACATAGGCCTACTGTAGAATGTACAGTAGATGATATCAACATTCTGCGAGACATTTTATTTTTATTTTTGTTCGTAAAATGTACAAATTTGGCTAGAAGGGGGGGGGGGGGGGGGGTCTGGATGGACATTTTTCAGTTTGAGGGAAATCTGGGAAGGTGGTTTTCTCTAAACCCACCTAAAGCCGGTATCACACGAGAGCTTTTATAGTCAACATTCGATGATCAAAAACAAAAATCTGGCAACATTTCTGGAATATTTTGCACTGGAATCGGAAACTAGACTGGTGATAGATGAATTTAGGGGACAGAAATGCTTTAAATGTTGACCTCATAAGCTGCCAAACCAGTGTTGAGGATAAATGTTTAGCGAAAAAGCGGTCGTGTGATACTGGCCTTAATCTGAAATGGTTATGTGTTTCTCCTTCTTTTCGTCTATTGCCTCTTCACATAAAATTCCTGATCGTCGCCTTTATTTGCAATATACACTTCTACTCTCCATTTTCCTCCCGTGTCTTCTCTCCCTCTCCATTCTTCACTCCTCCCCTCTTCCGTCTCTTTTATTTACTTTTCAATATTTCCCCTCTCCCCCTTCTACTCAGTCACATCTTTCTTGGCAGCAATCTCAATCCCTCAATCCTCTTTTCTCTCTTCTCCCTCCTCTTTCCCAGAGTTCTAACTTTCCTCTCTTAACCAACTTAATTCTTCTTGCTTTTTACTCTTCCCTCCTATTATTATGCCTCTATAGTTCTCGATATATTACATTGTTTTGTACTAATCTATAGTTTTATACAAAGGAAAGCAAACACCAACAGACCTAATGGGCCTTACTAGGCTGCTTGTAAAAAAAAATAATAATAATAAAAAGCCACACCCATCAACTGAAGGGTTTCAGCTCCAAAAAGACCGTGGTCAGAAAACATATTTATAGTAATATGTACGATACTGAAACGGTCACATTAATCGGGCACAACCAGATAGCAGAACAAGGAATATTTATGATAGGCCTACATGTAACACTGTTGATACCTAGAGATGTTTTCTAAGCTATATATAATCGTGTATCGTTAGCCAGAAAAAAAAAAGTACGTTATTATAAGAAAAACAGATAGCAGAAAAATGAATATTTATAATACACGTAACTCTTTTGATACCTAGAGATGTTTTCTAAGCTATCTATAATCGTGTATTGTTGGCCAGAATAAAATGGAAAAAACAAAAATACGTAATCGTATTGAAATGGTAAAGTTGGAGTCACGCACGTGGTTGTATTGATTGATTTTATTTAGTAAGAGTTACATACATAAGAAGCGGCGGAGCATTATACAAGATTGCAAACAGCACCCCAGTTTCGCATAACACTCCCACAAGGATAACCTATTAAAGTTTAATAAACTTATTTCCAGTATCGGAGTCTGGCGTTAATTGGGAGCTACTGTACAATTGACCCCTTGCGAGTTTCAGGCTATAAGGAAGTTGAAATCGTAAACATCAATATAAATACGAAATGCAATAACAATGTATGATTTTGATGGATAAAAATAAGGAAGTTGAAATCGTAAACATCAATATAAATACGAAATGCAATAACTATGTAGGTTTCTGATGGATAAACAGTGTGTTAAATTGGGTTTCATGTATATATAAATGCATCACAACCGTAGTTTAGCTGGTAAGTCTGCTAAATATCGATGTCAACAGCTCCACCTTCCTTAAAGAACGAAACACGCAAGTGGTCAATTAATAAGAGTGTACTTTAGTTAAAATTGTTAACCCACACAGTACCAGTGACGTCTTTTTTATCGCATTCTGGCAACTATTAGACGATTTTATTCAGCTTAGGATGGACCTCTAGCAATAATATGGCTTCAAACTTTCTCAACCAACCCTTATAACTACCACAGATCCTTCTTAAGCTGCATACTATCGTCTAAATATAGCTAGAATAAAATATTACGCACGTCGCTGGTACTCAAAGGGTTATGATTTGGCCCTTCACAATAGTGGGGCAAAGTATTTAAGGGGACAGTGGTTATTTTGGGGGGGGTCTATTTATTTATATATTAAATACATGTTTTAGTTTCCTCCCTAGGCCTCCATCAAACTTTAAAAAAAAAAAAACATTCATTAGATCCATCTACGAGATTAATTTGTACATTTTTCGGTAGAAAAATGTCACTGCCGAAGGCCGGTCCCTCCACAATTACAGGCTCGCTATCGCTCGCCAGGAAAATAATCGACACCTAAAAGGCACAAAAGGTCTTAATATTGACAACAAAATGGGGCGAAAGAACTTAAGATCGCCAAACTAATGGGGTGATTGTCTTAAAATTTCAAAACTACTGGGACTAAACACGAGGGAGAAAGGGGGCCAGTAAAACGACCCTTCTCCCCTTAAAACTTCTGTAAGTTAGTGTGACAATCATAACATAATCTTAAAATAGTAGGATTTACTATGTTTCATTTGATTGGATACATTGGCTACGAGTATATTCAGGTGACGTGGGTTTGAGTCCGGCGTGTGAAACAAACCGTTACTGCACTAGCACTCTCTTACAATTCTCGCTCCTCCATCAAAGTCGAGCTCAGATACCGGTTTTTATTTCTGTTTTTCATATACAAGCGTCAACTCACTCTCTCTCTCACACTCACTGTCTCTCTCTTTGTGTTCCCTTGAGCCCATAAATGCCGCTTTTCTCCCCAATTCAATTTCTATTTACCGGAATTCACTGGACTATAGTAAAGTCATAAACAAACTGCATACATTTGACAGCTGTTCGATATTTTGTTTTTAATATAATATATTTGAGCCGTTTAGGGATACTAGCCTTTGTTACCATCAGGGGTATTTAGAAACCTTTAGTTTAGTTACTTCAACCTCTGCATGAAAACTAATTTTTGAGAGGTAATTATAAGAGTAAACTAATATCTTAATTGAGATAACTACATGGATACAATGAATAACAATAAATAACACATATGTTAACTAATACAAGGATAGCGTACATCTGCACAGGTTAGTCATTGTTATATGCATCTCAAACCAAATTTGTTTATGTATTCATATATTTATTTTTATCTAACCGAAATAGTAATGTTGTTATATTATGATGTGCTTCTCTTTTCATTGACTCCCTCTTCATACAAACACGGCTCTTCTGACGTTCTTCAATTTAAAGGATTTGCTATATTTATATTGATATAGCTTGGAGTCTCGAATTGGGAAAGGTAGGTAAAACTAGGTTACGTTGAATTCCGTTGATATAACAAGCTCAACCTATCAATCACTTAATGGGGGCAAACACAGTAACAGCACGTAGCCGCACTCACCCTCAGACTCCACTCCGAGGGATTCTCCCAGACAAGATTCCAGGCATCTGCCCAGCCCATATCAAGTATCCTATCGCACGATTGGTCGACTTGCCTCAGCCATGACTTCCATGGTCTTCCCCTAGGCCTCCTCCACTCAGGGTTGTCCTCTGTAGAGACCACCTGGTGAGCATTAGCTGCTTCAGGGAGACGAGCCACTAATACCTACAAAGCCGAAGTTGGCGTTCACGAATTATGTAAGTAATATACAATATATATATATATATATATATATATATATATATACTGTATATATTGAATCAGATTCACGGAGTATTCGTTGGTTTGAGACGTAATCATGTCAGCGATAGCCCATGATACTGCGAAGACATTTAGTACCGAAGAATTAATGCGTCTCTTCTTGTTACGACAACGCCATATATTTGTAATGAGTGCATCCATAACCCAATATGCTAAGCCGAGGCGACGATTAACATAGTAGCCAGACTCACCACTTTTATGGATCACGATACCAAGATAAGTATATTTATCCAGGAATATATATAATACAAATTATCAAACCCTTGCAACATTCCCAGTGTTCCAAATTAGATGATCGCCCTTAGAACCGATCTCCATCACCCATGTGATTTATCAAATATGGTTATGCGTGGAATTTCGGTGTGAGTATCGTAATTTGGAATCCATGGAGTACCACATGTATTCAGTAGTTTCATATATTTCATTAATTAAGTTTATTTGTAAGTTAACTGGTGGGTTGCTGATAATATGAATATATGCATGGAATTCTTCACTTTTCTCGAGAAGCCTAGAGCTCTAGGTGGTAATTCTATATACCTACAACTATATTTATAAGCCAGTGCTTGTCCATGTGTGTTGTACATTCTTATTCTGGAACCATTATACTTAAGGTCATGTTTACGGGCTGCAGTAGCTACTTCGAACAATCATATCATTTCCACGAGCAGGTTTCCCATTTTAACACATTTCCCTTCCCCTCCTCCCCACTTTCCTCTTTTTTCTCCACGCCTACCCCTCCTCCACATTTCCCCCTCCTTCACACCTTCCCCTCCTCCATTACTTCTCCTCCACACCTCCCCCTCCTTCACATCTCCCACTCCTCCATAAATTATTTTCCTCCATGTCTCCACCTCCTCCATGCCTCCACCTCCTCCATGCCTCCACCTCCTCCATGCCTCCACCTCCTCCATGCCTCCACCTCCTTCACACCTCCCCCTCCTCCACACCTTTCCCTCTTGCACACTACCACCTCTTTCACACCTTCCCCTCCTCCACACCTTCACCTTCCCCTCCTCCACACCTACGAGAGAATACTAAAGGACCTAAACCAGGAAATTTCAACCTCACCCCACCGCGCACATTTACATACGAACCAGGTGAATCCTTGGCTGGGGGTTGAATAAGTAGGGATGGAAGAGGATGTAGGAATGGATGTAGGAATAAGTAGGGATGGAAGAGGATGTAGGAACAAGTAGGGATGGAAGAGGATGTAAGAATAAGTAGGGATGGAAGAGGGTGTAGGAATGAGGGCATAAGAAGGATTGGGGGCGAGTAACTGAAGCCAAATTGGGACGACATTTGAAGAAGTGTGAGAAGATAGTTGAAATCAATAAAATAAAGAAAAATTAAAGAAACAGAGCAAAACTTTAGTTGAATTCAGTAAACAGATAGAACAAATATAGAAACAGAACAAAACTATTATGTAAGTGTCAAGCGTTCTGAGACTGAAACGGGGGATAAAATGATACGAGGGGGCAGGCTTAGAGGGAAAAATCCAATGAATAACAGAAAGGCACAAAATCATTAACACCAACAAGAGGATAGTGAAGGGCCTAAGCCAGAACATTTCCACTTCACATCATTTACATATGAACCAGGTGAATCGTGTGTTGGTTAGGAACGGTAGGTGGGGAAGGGTGGAAGGATGAAAGGAGAGATGTTGACTGTAGAAGAGTTGGGAGAAAATAATTGGAGTGAAAGTAATTTTTTTCTGTCATCATTTTCACATCAACTTCCCAAACTTTTATTCTCATTCAGAAAGCATGTTTTTTCCTTTTCTGTAGTGTAGCTATAGAAGAAAGAAGGAGAGAGAGATATAGTGTGTGTGTGTGTGTGTGTGTGTGTGTGTGTGTGTGTGTGTGTGCGCGCGTATGTGTGTGAGAGTGAGTAAGTGAGACATGTAGCGGAAGAAGGGAGAAAAAGATCTGGGTGGGAATCGTGTACCGGGTATCTTCCGATTCGCTACCCCAATGCTGACTGTCGCACCAGAACAATCCAGCCTCACACCTCATATGCATCAGAGGCAGGTGAGTCTTGGCTGAGTGATGGGGTGTGGGGGCTGAGGGATGGGGTGTGGGGGCTGAGGGACGGAGTATGGGGGCTGAGGGATGGGGTGTGGGGGCTGAGGGATGGGGTGTGGGGCCTGAGGGATGGCCCGCTGAGGGATGGGGTGTGGGGGCTGAGGGATGGAGTATGGGGGCTGAGGGATAGGGTGTGGGGGCTGAGGAATGGGGTGTGGGTGCTGAGGGATGGTGTGTGGGGGCTGAGGAATGGGGTGTGTAGCCTGAGGGATGGGTGCCAGGGGGCTGAGGGATGGGGTGTGGGGCTGAGGGATGGGTTCCAGGGGCTGAGGGATTGGGTGTGGGGCTGAGGAATGGGATGGGGAGCCCGAGGGAGGGGGTGCCAGGGGGCTGAGGGATAGGGTGTGGGGTTAGGGATGGGTTTGGCTGAGGAATGGGGTGTGGAGCCTGAGGGATGGGGTGCCAGGGGGCTGAGGGATGGTGTGGGGGCTGAGGGATGGGGTGTGGGGGGCTGAGGAATGGGTGTTGGAGCCTGAGGGATGGGTGCCAGGGACTGAGGGATGGGGTGTGGGGGCTGAGGAATGGGGTGGAGCCTGATGGGATGGGGTGCCAGGGGTCTGAGGGATGGGTGTGGGGGCGGAGGAATGGGGTGTGGAGCCTGAGGGATGGGGTGTGGGGGCTGAGGGATGGGGTGTGGAGCCTGAGGAATGGGGTGTGGAGCCTGAGGGATGGGGTGCCAGGGGGCTGAGGGATGGGGTGTGGGGGCTGAGGAATGGGGTGTGGAGCCTGAGGGATGGGGTGTGGGTGCTGAGGAATGGGGTGTGGAGCCTGAGGGATGGGGTGCCAGGGGCTGAGGGATGGGGTTGGGGGCTGAGGAATGGGGTGTGGAGCCTGAGGGATGGTGGTGCCAGGGGGCTGAGGAGGGGTGTGGGGGGCTGAGGAATGGGGGAGCCTGAGGGATGGGTGTGGGGCTGAGGAATGGGGTGTGGAGCCTGAAGGATGGGGTGCCATGGGGCTGAGGGATGGGTGTGGGGCCTGAGGGAGGGGGTGTGGAGCCTGAGGGGTGGGGTGCCAGGGGGCTGAGGGATAGGGTTGGGGGCTGAGGAATGGGTGTGGAGCTTGAGGGATGGGTGTGGGGGCTGAGGAATGGGGTGTGGGTGCTGAGGGATGGTGCCAGGAGCTGAGGGATGGGGTGTGGGGGGTGAATGGTGTGGAGCCTGAGGGATGGGTTGTGTGGCTGAGGAGGGGTGTGGGGCTGAGTATGGGTGTGGGGCTGAGGGATGGGGTGTGGGGGCTGAGGGATGGGGTGTGGGTGCTGAGGAATGGGGTGTGGGGGCTGAGGATGGGGGTGTGGGGGTAGATGGGGTGTGTGGGCTGAGGATTGGGTGTGGAGCCTGAGGATGGGGGGGTGGGGCTGAGGGATTATAGTGAAGTTGGTGTTACATAGGTTATATAGTGGAAGAATAGTACAAGACACAGTTGTAGGTTATATAGTGGGAGAATAATACAAGAAACAGTTGTAGGTTATATAGTGGGTTGTAGTTTATATAGTGGGAGTACAGACACAGTTGTGTTTATAAAGTGGAGATAGTACATTACATTATTGGTTGACCGTTTCTTTCGATCCTCTCCTAATCTACTATTTATTCCCAAACCAATCTACCCTAAATCCAATTATCCCTACCTCTCTAGCCCCAATCCTTAAAATATCTACCCCAAGCGCACGCACACACACACACACACACAGGAGGATATTGAAAGACGACATCAGGAAATTTCAGCCCCACTCCTCGGTCCCCATTTACATAAGGGATAGGTGAAGCATCAGCTGGGAGATGGGGTGGTGTGTGGGGGGGATGGGGTGGTGTGTGGAGGGATGGGGTGCTGTTTTGGGGATGGGTGGTGTTGGTGGGTGGGGGGGGATGGGGTGTGTGTGGGGGGGAGATGGGGTGATGTGTGGGGTGGTGTGTGGTGGATGGGGTGGGGGGGTATGGGGTGTGTGTGATGAGGGTGTGTGTGGGGGATGGGGTGGTGTTGGAGTGATGGTGGTTGGGGGGACGGGTGGTGTGGGTGGGGATGGGTGTTGGTGGGGGAGGGGGGGGGGGGTTGGGGGGATGGGGTGGTGTTGGAGGATGGTGGTGTGGGGAGGATGGGTGGTGTGTGGTGGGACTGGGGTGTTGGTGGGGGGATGGGGTGGTGTGTTGGGGGTGAGGGGTTGGGTGTGTGGGGGATGTGGGTTTTGTGGGGGGACGGGGTGGTGATGACGGGAGCGTAAACACAGCTCCAAATAGGTAAACAATATCAAGGTAGAACGACACATGTTGAAGGCTGCGGATATACTAGCATTTTCAATTTCCTATTCCTCTTTCTCTCTTCATTCCAACTTTCCTTTATTGACTTTCTCACTTCTACGACTATTATTTTACTCTCCCATGTAATAAAAGCAACGAAAAGAAAGTAGGAAGGGGTTATTGGCAGCTACGGAGTCATCAGTCATTTCGTTTTTTGGATAATCTAAGAAGTAAAGCAACCTGGGCTATATCTAGAATCTTTGCTGACAAAATAAGAAGATACGATGACGCTTTTATGTTTTGTTTTCTGGCTATCATTAGACGATGTTATTAAGATTAGGAAGGGTATTTGGAAGTTAGGTTAATTGAGAGAGTCTATACCCTCATCATTTCCAGATTCCTAAGCTGTATAAAATCGTCTAATGATAGCCAGAATAACCAGTCAAAATGCGTTATAATCTTCAAATGCTTAATAGGATAAAATATAAAAGTCTGCGGTACTATAGGTAGCGCCAACGAACTGGACAATTATCTCGATCCCTGACCTCTTCGTAACTCAAAAGGACCTTGAGCAAACTGGCTGTAAATATCCACATCTATTTCCTGGTGGACTCTTCCCAAATTATAGAAATGTCAGCCCGATTGTTTTAATTCATTTTGAGTTATAAGAAGTTAAGGGGTCAAGATTATTGTCAAGTTCGTTGGCGCTACCTATAGGATAAACAGATGACAGAGGAAAGACAGGGGTGTTGAGTAATAGAATAGGTTGGCAGAATATTGGACGAGATGTACGAATCCTAAACATTCGGAGGTGTAGACAATACGGATTGAATACAGACAATGCTGGGGAAGTGAGAATGACAGACGGGAAACGAACCAAAAATATATATAGCAATTCTCCGACTGAAATAAATGGAATAACTACGTATTCCGATACGAAAGGTTTGGCATATCGAACATGACAAGAACGTGAAGTTATTAGTCAATCAAATAAAACAATAATAAGAACAAGACAGAAGACAATGAGATACCTATACATTGAAGCAATCATGTTAAAACAAAATAATAACTTATTTGATCTTCTACCGTAACCATTTGTTTCATCTCACATTGTATGTACAGTTGGCCAATTAAGTGATGTTGCGGCACCAAGTATATTTCGATCAATAATTGGTATCAGCGCTATCTAAGGTACTTTAAATCAACGTTCAGAGTTAGGTATACAACCATGTTCCTATATTTACACACCCTATTCAACATCTTGCAGACATTAATACAGCCTACAGCGAGCAAAACGTAATGACATCGGCGACACGACTTATTTGGCAGACTGTACTACCCACAGCAAAGTTGATCCAGGACAACGTCTGAGGTGAAAACTTTCTAAATATGTGAGGTTAGAATTGTACAATATCTACAAGAATGTTCCCTTGCAAATCTGATTCCATTTTATCAGACTTTATTTCTCTTGCTTCATCCACCCTCATTCACACACTGGTTCACACTAGGACACCAATATCATGACATCTTATATAACTTCAACGCCACCTCATGCCTTCAAAAGAACATCAATACACTTTATTTTCCCTTTTTAGTCAGCCATTCTTTAGACAACTGGAAAGGTGGACACGGGTGAATTGAGGAAAGCCAACAGAGAAAGGCAGGGAGTCAGAATAACCAACAGAAACTTGACATAATAGAAACCATGAAAATAAGGGATGATGAATATAAACACCATGTAAATAAGGGATGATGAATATAAACACCATGTAAATAAGGGATGATGAATATAAACACCATGTAAATAAGGGATGATATAAACACCATGTAAATAAGGGATGATGAATATAAACACCATGTAAATAAGGGATGATGAATATAAACACCATGTAAATAAGGGATGATGAATATAAACACCATGTAAATAAGGGATGATGAATATAAACACCATGTAAATAAGGGATGATGAATATAAACACCATGTAAATAAGGGATGATGAATATAAACACCATGTGAGGAGAAGCACTTTATTGACAACGTTTCGCAGATAGCTTCATCAGTGACCTGGAGAAGCTATCTGGGAAACGTTGTCAATAAAGTGCTCCTCCTCATATGGTGATTATTCATTCTATCAACTTTTCAAAGTTAACTTAACACTATCCCTAAGACGTAAATTGCTTCAAACTCCATATAGAGCATTTTGGCTCGAACATTCCTTGATTTTGGCCCTGCCACTCTTTCAACTCTGAGAGAGGCACTCGTCACAGGCAGTGCTGCCGTTTTTCTCCCTTATCTACATAGAAAAATAAATATGGGATGATGTAGGAAAACTGATTGATAACACAAACAAAATAAAACTGAATTTGAAAGAACTACGCTTGACAGAAAGAATGGTAGAGATTGGGAGTTGAATCAGTTGCTGTTCGCTGATGACACAGCATTGGTGGCGGATTCTGATGAGAAACTGCAGCGGGTAGTCAAAGAATTTGGTGTGGTTTGTGGAAGGAGGAAACTGAAGGTGAACGTCAATAAAAGTAAAGTAATGGTGTGTAATAGGGGAGAGCATAGGGTGAATCTAGATGTGAGGCTGGATGGGGAAATATTGGAACAAGTAGAGTGTTTTAAATATCTAGGAGGAACGATAAGCAGGAGTGGAGGTATGGAAATGGAGGTAAACAGAGAGTGTGTGAAGGAAGGAAGGTTTTTCGGAGCAATGGGAAGTATGTGGAAGACGAGAAATCTCGGAGTGAAAGTAAAAAGTGCACTGTATCAAGGAATTGTTGTGCCAACAGTGATGTATGGGGCTGAGACATGGACTCTGAAGAAAAAGGAGAAAAGAGGGCTGGATGTGATGGAGATGAGCTGCTTGAGGAGTATGGTGTGGAGTTACTCGTAGAGACAGATTGAGGAATGAAGAGATATACATAGGAGAGTGGGACAGCAGGGAACATTTGTCAGCCAGAGTGGACAGAAGGGTGCTGAGCTGGTATGGTCATGTTGAACGAATGGGAGATGAAAGGCTTACAAAGAGAATATGTGAGTCAGGTACAAGGGGAGATAGAAGGGCAGGAAGGACCCCCATTGAGATGGAGAGACTGTGTAAGAAAACTTTGGATGATAGAGGAATGACTATAGATCAGGCAGGGGAAGTTGTTGTGGCAGGAGCGAATGGAGAATGCTTGTGAATAGTTGAGTGAACACGTGGTCATTTGGAGTAAGGGGTCGGGCTTAAGTTGGACTAGATAATAGTCCATCAGGCGCCTGGCCCGGGGAGACGATTAATATGAAGGGTGCGCCTGGAAGTGTGGTGGGAGGGCTTGTGGCTTTGGCTCCGCTGCATGTCTGCCTGCCGAGATCGGAACCTCTCCGGGTGGTCGGGGGCCGGGGGAGTGCTGGAGCGATCTTGGTGACCCTGGTCTCTGGGTCTTCTCCTGGGTGACCTGGATGTGTGTGAGTTTGTGCTTTTTATCTGTGTTTATTCGTTGTTTTATGTTGTTTTTGTGTTTTCCCTGTTCTTGCTCTGTCTTGAGTCGGCTACCTCCAAAATGGGGATTGGGCCTGAGCATATAGATAGATAGATAGACGCTTGACAGAGAGGGTAATGTACATAATGCGATGAATTACGACTACTCCACTAAAACAATCCGTAACATGTATGAAAGATAACGCAGGGAAAACTCTATTGGTATTTTTTGTTTACAGTTCGTGCTACATATTATACCCTAACATAGTCATAATTTTCATTTTTTTTTTTTAGGAGTTCTGTGTAGCTCGAAACGTTAGAGGAATACTAGTTCAAACTGTATTCTGTGTCTGCCTTTTACCTGAGAGAGAGAGAGAGAGAGAGAGAGAGAGAGAGAGAGAGAGAGAGAGAGAGAGAGAGAGAGAGAGAGAGAGAGAGAGAGAGAGAGAGAGAGAGAGAGAGAGAGAGAGAGAGAGAGAGAGAGAGAGAAAGAGAAAGAGAGAGATAGTTATAGAGAGATAGTTATAGAGAGATAGTTATAGATAGATAGATAGATAGATAGATAGCTAAATAGATAGATAGATAGATAGATAGATAGATAGATAGATAGATAGATAGATGGGTGGATGGATAGAACGAAAGATAGATAGATAGATAGATAGAGAGAGAGAGAGAGAGAGAGAGAGAGAGAGAGAGAGAGAGAGAGAGAGGGGAGAGAGAGAGAGAGAGAGGGTGTGAGAAAGGCTCCAGAGGGGAGGCGAGATGGTGAGAAAAGAGAGAGGGTGTGAGAGAGGAGCCAGAGAGAGGGTATGAGAGAGGAGCCGAGAGGAAGGAGAGATTTAAGAGGAGCCAGAGAGAGGGTATGAGAGAGGAGCCAGAGAGAGGGTGTGAGAGAGGAGCCAGAGAGGGTGTGAGAGAGGAGCCAGAGAGAGGGTGTGAGAGAGAAGCCAGAAAGAGGGTGTGAGAGAGGAGCCAGCGAGAGGGTATGAGAGAGGAGCCAGAGAGAGGGTATGAGAGAGGAGCCAGAGAGAGGGTGTGAGAGAGGAGCCAGAGAGAGGGTGTGAGAGAGGAGCCAGAGAGAGGAGTAGATGAGAGGGTGTGAGAGAGAGGAGAGAGGTGTGAGATAGGAGCCAGAGAGAGGGTGTGAGAGAGGAGCCAGAAAGAGGGTGTGAGAGGAGCCAGAGAGAGGGTATGAGAGAGGAGCCAGAGAGAGGGTATGAGAGAGGAGCCAGAGAGAGGGTATGAGAGAGGAGCCAGAGAGTGGAGGAGAGAGGGTGTGAGAGAGGAGCCAGAGAGAGGGTGTGAGATAGGAGCCAGAGAGAGGGTGTGAGAGAGGAGCCAGAGAGAGTGTATGAGAGAGGAGCCAGAGAGAGGGTGTGAGAGAGGAGCCAGAGAGAGGTTGTGAGAGAGGAGCCAGAGAGAGGGTATGAGAGAGGAGCCAGAGAGAGGGTGTGAGAGAGGAGCCAGAGAGAGGGTGTGAGAGAGGAGCCAGAGAGAGGGTATGAGAGGAGCCAGAGAGAGTGTGAGAGAGGAGCCAGAGAGTGTGAGAGAGGAGCCAGAGAGAGGGTATGAGAGAGGAGCCAGAGAGAGGGTGTGAGAAAGGAGCCAGAGAGAGGGTATGAGAGAGGAGCCAGAGAGAGGAGCCAGATAGTGGAGGAGAGAGGGTGTGAGAGAGGAGCCACAGGAGAGAGGAGCCAGAGAGAGGGTGTGAGAGAGGAGCCACAGGAGAGAGGAGCCAGAGAGAGGGTGTGAGAGAGGAGCCAGAGAGAGGGTGTGAGAGAGGAGCCAGAGAGAGGGTGTGAGAGAGGAGCCAGAGAGAGAGGGTGTGAGAGAGGAGCCAAAGGAGAGAGGGTGTGAGAGAGGAGCCATAGAGGGTGTGAGAGAGGAGCCAGAGAGAGAGGGTGTGAGAGAGGAGCCAAAGGAGAGAGGGTGTGAGAGAGGAGCCAGAGAGGGTGTGAGAGAGGAGCCAGAGAGAGAGGGTGTGAGAGAAGAGCCAAAGGAGAGAGGTTGTGAGAGAGGAGCCAGAGAGAGGGTGTGAGAGAGAAGCCAAAGGGGAGAGGGTGTGAGAGAGGAGCCAGAGAGAGGGTGTGAGAGAGGAGCCAGAGAGAGGGTGTGAGAGAGGAGCCAAAGGGGAGAGGGTGTGAGAGAGGAGCCAGAGAGAGGGTGTGAGAGAGGAGCCAAAGGGGAGAGGGTGTGAGAGAGGAGCCAGAGAGAGGGTGTGAGAGAGAAGCCAGAGAGAGGGTGTGAGAGAGGAGCCACAGGAGAGAGGAGCCAGAGAGAGGAGCCAGAGAGAGGGTGTGAGAGAGGAGCCACAGGAGAGAGGAGACAGAGAGAGGAGCCACAGAGAGGGTGTGAGAGAGGAGCCAGAGAGAGGGTGTGAGAGAGGAGCCACAGGAGAGAGGAGCCACAGGAGAGAGGAGCCAGAGAGAGGAGAAAGAGAGAGGGTGTGAGAGAGGAGCCAGAGAGAGGAGCCACAGGAGAGAGGAGCCAGAGAGAGGAGAAAGAGAGAGGGTGTGAGAGAGGAGCCAGAGAGAGAGGGTGTGAGAGAGGAGCCAAAGGAGAGAGGAGCCAGAGAGGGTGTGAGAGAGGAGCCACAGGAGTGAGGAGCCAGAGAGAGGGTGTGAGAGAGGAGCCAAAGGAGAGAGGGTGTGAGAGGAGCCAGAGAGAGGGTGTGAGAGAGGAGCCAAAGGAGAGAGGGTGTGAGAGAGGAGCCAAAGGAGAGAGGGTGTGAGAGAGGAGCCACAGGAGAGAGGGTGTGAGAAAGGAGCCAGAGAGAGGGTGTGAGAGAGGTGCCACAGAGAGGGTGTGAAAGAGGAGCCACAGGAGAGAGAGGGTGTGAGAAAGGAGCCAGAGAGAGGGTGTGAGAAAGGAGCCAGAGAGAGGAGCCAGAGAGAGGGTGTGAGAAAGGAGCCAGAGCGAGGGTGTGAGAAAGGAGCCAGAGAGAGGGTGTGAGAAAGGAGCCACAGGAGAGAGGGTGTGAAAGAGGAGCCAGAGAGAGGGTGTGAGAAAGGAGCCACAGGAGAGAGGGTGTGAAAGAGGAGCCAGAGAGAGGGTGTGAGAAAGGAGCCAGAGAGGGTGTGAGAGAGGAGCCACAGGAGAGAGGGTGTGAGAGAGGAGCCAGAGAGAGGGTGTGAGAAAGGAGCCACACATAAACTAAAAGTGAAGCGTGTGTGGGTTGGCGGTGGGAGGATGCTAGCAGGAGAGAGAGAGAGTATATAAACTTGAAATAAGAGTGAGAAGTGAAGGACATGCTCTGGGATGAAATGTTGAGTGTTCCTGCAGAGTTAGGGTGTGGGGAGAAAGGCTGCTTCTTTATTTCGCTCACAAGTTAGCTAACCCAACAAGTTTCCAGTTGTTTTTGGTTGTATATGTTTGATATTGACTTGGTTAGGGTTAGAGATGAATAACTTGGATTAGGACCGGGTAAACTGAAGCTGATTACGTTAGATTAGGTTCATTTTCATAATAACCTTGGGAATAAACAATACACTCTGAATAAACAATACACTCTGAATAAACAATACACTCTGAATAAACAATACACTCTGAAAAGTAAACATAATATACAGTATATAAACATAATGTACTTATGTTTCTCTCATACGGACTAAAATAAAAGCAGAATCAGCTGGGGGGTGTACGCTAGCTTGTACGTTGCAGTCGCTCTTTTCTTAACCCTTTGAAGATTATGACGCATTTTAACAGTTTATTCTGGCTATCATTCTTCGATTTCATACAGATTAGGAAAGATCTGAGGGACATACTGTATAAGGGTGGAGACTATCTCAATTCACCCTCTGACTTCAATATACCCTTCCTAATCTTCAATATACCCTTCCTAATCTGAATACAATCTTCTAATAGCAGCCATAAAACAGGACAAAATGCGTAGTTGGATCGTGAAAGGGTTACTATCTCCGCCCTCTGAAGCCGTCATGAGTGAGTTACCCAACCTGGTACACAGGATTCATTACAAGTTATCTAGGGTACCACAGCTTACCTAAACCCTGTTCCAAGTAGATAGTCCATAAATCGTGAACACTATAACCTCTGTAACTCAATAAGGGCTAGAGCAAATGGGCTGTAGGTTTTCACACCTATACCCTGGTTGACCCTTCCCAAATGGTAGAAATATTAGCTCGATTGCTCTAGTCGTTTTTGAGTTATGGAGGTTAATTATTCAAGAGTTTTGGCCTACTTATTTGGAACAGGGTATATCGAAATGGAACGTCACTTATTTGCGCTTACATCACATTCCTAATTACTGCTAGATGAATAGAGGCATTGGTCTTAACTCCTTGAGGATCATGACGCGTTTGACAATATATCCTGGTTATTATTAGAGGGTTATATTCAGATTAGGAAGGGTATATGGCAGTCAGAGAGGTAATTGAGATAGTCTTAACCCTTTCGATGCCCATAAATCCTTTGTAAGTTGTATGCAATCGTCTACTTATAACTAAAATATACTGCTAAACGCGTCATGACAAGATCAACCATTCGTCTCTGCCTGCTCAGTGTCAATTCATACCACCGACAATCACTCATCATCCACCGAAACCACTCCTAATCACTCACTATCCACCCACACTATATGCTCAGGCCCAATTCACACTTTCCCTTTTTTTTTTATTTATTTTTATTATTTTTTGGGGGGTGGCCGACTCAAGACAGAGCAAGAATAGGGACAACACAAAACACAAGAGAACAATGAACATACAAAAACAAAATACAAATTCACACACATCTAGGTCATCCAGGCAAACTCTTTCGTCTCTGTCTATCCTCTTAACGTCTTCCCTTCATGCTGGAAGTTTGCTCTCATTCAACCTGTCCCGAAGAAGGGTGACCGCTCTCAACCTTCCAACTATCGTCCAATTGCTCTCATCTCTTGTATTTCCAAAGTTTTTGAAACTATTCTTGCTTCCAAATTTCTTAAGCATTTCTCTTCTCATAATCTGCTCTCAGATCGCCAGTATGGCTTCCTTAAGGGTCGCTCTACTGGTGAGCTTCTTTCATATCTTACTAACTCTTGATCATCCTCCTTTCGGGACTTCGGTGAGAATTTTTCTATTGCACTAGACATATCGAAAGCCTTCAATAGAGTCTGGCACAAATCTTTAATTTCTAAACTACATTCCTTCGGTTTCTATCCCTCCATCAGTGCCTTTGTCTCTAATTTCCTCTCCGGCCGTTCCATAGCTGCGGTTGTGGACGGCCATCGCTCACTTTCTCACCCTATCAACTCCGGTGTTCCTCAGGGCTCTGTCCTATCTCCTATTCTCTTTCTAATTTTTATAAATGACCTTCTCAACTGTACCTCAACTCCCATCCATTCATACGCAGACGACTCAACCTTACACTACTCCATTATTTTTTCAGAACGCCCAAGCCAGCAATTCCTCAACGACAAACGGAATGAAGCCATAGAACACTTAAATTCTGATCTAACTAGTATCTCTAATTGGGGCAGAGAAAACCTTGTTACCTTTAATGCTTCCAAAACCCAATTTCTCCATCTATCTACCCGTCAGGAACTCCCTGCGGACTATCCCTTATTCTTCAACAATACAAAAATCAACCCTTCATCTTCTCTCAATATTCTTGGTGTCTCTTTTTCTTCTGCTCTCAGTTGGAAGGACCATATTACCAGTCTTGCTAAGGCAGCCTCCCAGAAGCTGGGTGTGCTCAACCGCCTTAGGGGGTTCTTTACCCCTGCACAGCTTCTCGCTCTGTACAGGGGCATAGTGCGTCCTTGTATTGAGTATTGTTCACATGTGTAGGGAGGTTCCTCTCACACCGCTCTCCTAGACAAAATTGAAAGGAAGGCCTTTCGTATCATTAACTCCCATCCACTCACCAACTCTCTGCAATCTCTCTCTCTTCGCCGCAATGTTGCATCTCTCTCGCTATTCTATCGCTACTATAATAATCAGTGTTCCTCAGAGCTTTCCCAGTGTATACCACCTCCTTTACGTAGGGCACGTGGTACCTGTCTTGCAACACAATCCCACCCCTACTCTGTGCAACTCTCTAACCCAAGAGTGGAAAGTTACTCTCAGACTTTCTTCTATTCAAAAGCTGAGCTCTGGAACTCTCTCCCAGAATCAGTCTTTCCCTCTTCCTATGACTTAAATTGCTTCAAACTCTGTGTCGAGGCATTTTGGCTCGAACGTCCCTTGATTTTGGCCCTGTCACTCTTTCAACTATGGGGGAGGCACTCGCTATAGGCAGTTCTGCCTTTTGCCTCCCTCACTCACATAGAAAAAAAAAAAAAAATCCAGAAGACCCAGAGACCAGGGTCACCAAGGTCCCTCCAGCACTCCCTCGGCCCTAGACCACCCGGAGAGGCTCCGATTTCGGCAGGCAGCGGAGCCGAAGCCACAAGCCCGCCCACCACACTTCCAGGCGCACCCTTCATATTAATCGTCTCCCCGGGCCAGGCGCCTGATGGGCTATTATACAGTATAGTCCAACTTCCGCCCGACCCCTTCCCCCAAATGACCACACGTTCACTCATCTATTCACAAGCATTCTCCATTTATTTATCCACCAACACCACACACGATAAATCACTACAACTCACGATCGTTCTCTTGCAAGACAGGTGTGACGGGAATTACGCTTAGCGTAAGATATAAGGTGCGAAAGGCATAGACGAGGACATTGAAGTCAAGGTAACAGTACTAGAAGGCAAAGTACTGCGCCGTAAAGAACATGTCCTATACCGAGACGAGCGGTGTGGAGGCCAATTGAGAGAACAAGGTTGGGAGCACCTGAGCCCAGAGGGACCCATTAATGCCAGAGTACAGGACCTCTTCCCTAGTTACTTGTTTTTTATTTTAATTATTATTTATTTTTGTATTATTTATGTTTTTACAACAATAGTTGGACAACTTTTTGTTTTCCTCCCCACTGGCAGCGGCTATTTGACTGAATATAGATTTGATTTTCCGGTATTGTCATATATAGGCAGTTATATTTTGGCATCATTTCGGTTGAATTCTGGGTAAAGACTATCTCAATTAACTCTCAGACTTCCATATACCCTTCCTAATCTGAATAAAATCGTCTAATAATAGCCGAAAACGGAAATAAATGCGTATTGGATCTTGAAAGGGTTAATATGATCGTGGTAATGAAAAAGATTATTCATCATCATAACAATACAAACAATGTACCATAGATAATAGTTAACCCTTTCTGCAAGATGACGCATTTATATATTAAATTTTATAACATTTGTAGCATTTGGCGATGTTATATATATATATATATATATATAATTAGGAGCGACCCGGAGATGTAAAGAAAATGTAATGTCACTTTAATTTATCCTCTGGCTCCCTCAAATGCTGAATAAAATCGTGTAATGTTAGTCGAAACAAAATTAATAAAGGCACCATCGTATGTGTAATAAATAGTTATATTACGCTCTGGCTCCCTCAAGTCCTTCCAAAGCTGAATAAAGTCGTCTAATGTTAGCCAGGAGAAAGGGTTAAATTACCAGTCCTCTGTGATCTTACCGCCTGCACTGTGATCCGTGGAATATACTCCGTAGCCAACCAACCTATAAAGAAGAGAAGAAAAGGTTACATATACTGTACATGAAGCAGTGGTAGTGTAGTGTTTAGTATCACACACACACACACACACACACACACACACACACACACACACACACACACACACACACACACACACACACACTTTAGTACGAACTATAATTGCCTGGGATAAAAAATAATACTAAACAAAACTACAGACACACATCCAAGCAGAAAGAAAAAACAAAAACAAATTATAATGTCGCCGAGAAAAGTTCGTCTGGTTTTACCGCCCCCCAACCTACCCCCCTTTGACACACACAACTATTAAAGGAAAAATATAAAGAATACCAAAATGCAAAAAAATAAACTAAATAATAATAATAATAATAATAATAATAATAATAATAATAATACAAATAAAACACTACCCACCTCCTTCTGTTGGTAGTCCTTTTTTGTTTTTTTGTTTTTTTCTACCTCTTTCTTCTCGCGAGGACTATTCGGTGAGGATAGTTTGGTTCCTATTATCTTTAGTATGGTTATGAACAGTTACCGTTTCTCACTTTAGATGCTAATTAACCCTTTCTGTACCGGCGACATCGTCTTGATTTTATTGTAGCTATATTTAGAACGTTTGTGTGTAACTTAATTTGGAGATATGGTAGTAGAAAGGGTTAAGTGAGATAGTTGCTGGAGGCCCTTTTTAAACGGCATAATTTCGTCTAATAGTAGCCAGAATAAAGTTTAAAGGACGTCGCCGGTACAGAAGGGGTTAATCGATATCACGTGTGTGTGTGTGTGTGTGTGCTATGTGAGGGTGTGAGGTCAGTAGGTAGAAATATGGTTATGAATATTCAATTATTACCAGGTATAATATAATCAACATATATATATATATATGTCTTCCAATATTCCTTTTGCATAATTGACAGATATTATAATGCCTATATCTTATGAATATTACATCTGAATTATCTCTCTTTATCTCCTTCTCCCCCACCCCACACACACACTCACTTTCACTATCACACACACACACTCACTATCACACATACTCTCTCTCTCTCTCTCTCTCTCTCTCTCTCTCTCTCTCTCTCTCTCTCTCTCCTCAGGTTTGGCAGTGATGGATGGATGAAGAGAAGAAAATATAGTAAGGTCAAATTCTTCTCTCTTAAACTCTCAACCTCACTCACTCACTCACTCACTCTCTCTTCACTTACATGTATCTATATCTCTCAATCCATATGTCCATGTCTTTATCAAACCCTCTGTATTTGTGGCGGTATAGTGGTTAGAGTTATTGTATTGGAATCTGTCCGCCCCAGGTTCGATTCCAGATCTGGACACCTGGCTCTCACCCAACTCAGTTGGCTATACTCAGTTCCAAATAAGTAGGCCAAGAGATTTGGATATTATTCAGGAGTCGCATTAAGTTTGATAGTACAAGTAACGGAACGAATGTCTTAGAACCTCAAAACTAATATGCTAAACATGAGGGAGAAGGAGGTCCAAAAAAAGCGAGTACTACCCCCTTAAACAATTCTTTCCCTTCGCAGCGACGATAATAGTCGAATTAACTTGGAAAATGACGTTGCCTTTAGAAATGGTAATGGTAATCCGTGTATACTCTCTGTAAACAACACTCATTCCCACAGTATTCGTTCGGTTTCAGGTGCTGCCAAGGGAAATAATTGCTTAACCCTTTCTGTACCGGTGACGTCTTTTCAACTTTATTCTGGCTACTTTTAGACGATTTTAATAGATTCAAAAAAGGGCCTTCAGCAATTAACAAGCTTCGAACAAACTAACGTAACCCTTTTTACTACCACAGATCCTTCTTAAACTGCACACAATCGTCTAAATATAGCTAGATTACAATACAAAAAAGATGTCGCCGGTACAGAATGGTTTAAGAATACCGCCCTGAAAGTCGTGGTGCAAAGAATATGGCATTTTTGAGCAAGGTACACTCGGATATCATAGTCTCTAGCTCACTCATATGAAATCCTGGACCTCCTATGTTGTTCTTTATGCAATTATAACTATCTGGATTTCTTTTACATAAATAGTATATATATATAGTTTTGTAGTTGATTTATAAACAAAATATATGCATAAATTAGTTTCCAGAGATATGTTTCCATAATTAAAAATATATGAAGTCCACAAATGTGTATGAATGGGCTAGAGACTATGGTATCTTCTTCACTGCACGATTATTTCTGCCTCTAGTTCACCATTATTATTTATAGTATATACAAGATAGTATTTAAGGACATAATTATATACCTGTGGGTATCTCGTCCTCTTTGTTATATGATAAATCCCCTATCATAAGTGTATGTAAACCTAATGCATGTATATCATATAACATTGTTTGAATTGAATTGAGAGTGTACAAGGATATTCTCGGATTTTTGTCTTGATGTGCTGGAATTCCTTGCCAATACTTCTGGTAGGATGAAAGGAGATTACATTACTTTACTTTCTTGTCCAAAATCTGCTATGGCTTTTATATATGATAAGTGCGATTATTAAATGGTATGGATCAACATAGATTAGAAGATACCTCCTATTCAATTTAATGCAAGAAATATGCCATGGATTTAGATAAAAGTAATTTATTATGCATAAAACTTAGGCTACAAAAACAATTGTATATATGCAAAGGACTGATGTTTAACCCTTTGAGTACCAGCGACGTGGGTTATATTTAATTATAGCTGTATTTAGACGATATTATGAAGCTTAGGAACAATCTGTGGTTTTCAAAAGGGTTGGTTGAGATAGTTTGAAGCCATATTATTGCTAGAGGTTCTTCCTAAGCTGAATATAATTGTCTAATAGTGGCCAGAGTATGATGAAAAAGACGTCACTGGTACTGTACGGGTTAAATATAGACTATTAATACAATAATGGTGTGGTGAGGGAGGTGAAAAGGAGAACTATGGGAAGAGGATTGGGTTTAGTAGGAAAGAATGGTAGAGATTGGGAGTTGAATCAGTTGCTGTTCGCTGATGACACAGCATTGGTGGCGGATTCTGATGAGAAACTGCAGCGGGTAGTCAAAGAGTTTGGTGTGGTTTGTGGAAGGAGGAAACTGAAGGTGAACGTCAATAAAAGTAAAGTAATGGTGTGTAATAGGGGAGAGCATAGGGTGAATCTAGATGTGAGGCTGGATGGGGAAATATTGGAACAAGTAGAGTGTTTTAAATATCTAGGTGAACGATAAGCAGGAGTGGAGGTATGGAAGTGGAGGTAAAACAGAGAGTGTGTGAAGGAAGGAAGGTTTTCGGAGCAATGGGAAGTATGTGGAAGACGAGAAATCTCGGAGTGAAAGTAAAAGTGCACTGTATCAAGGAATTGTTGTGCCAACAGTGATGTATGGGGCTGAGACATGGGCTCTGAAGAAAAAGGAGAAAAGAGGGCTGGATGTGATGGAGATGAGCTGCTTGAGGAGTATGTGTGGAGTTACTCGTAGAGACAGATTGAGGAATGAAGAGATACGTAGGAGAGTGGGGCAGCAGGAACATTTGTCAGCCAGAGTGGACAGAAGGGTGCTGAGCTGGTATGGTCATGTTGAACGAATGGGATATGAAAGGCTTACAAAGAGAATATGTGAGTCAGGTACAAGGGGAGATAGAAGGGCAGTAAGACCCCCATTGAGATGGAGAGACTGTGTAAGAAAGGCTTTGGATGATAGAGGAATGACTATATATCAGGCAGGGGAAGTGGTGGTGGACAGGAGTGAATGGAGAATGCTTGTGAATAGTTGAGTGAACACGTGGTCATTTGGAGTAAGGGGTCGGGCGCAAGTTCGACTAGATAATAGTCCATCAGGCGCCTGGCCCGGGGGGACGATTAATATGAAGGGTGTGCCTGGAAGTGTGGTGGGAGGGCTTGTGGCTTTGGCTCCGCTGCATGTCTGCCTGCCGAGATCGGAACCTCTCCGGGTGGTCAGGGGCCGGGGGAGTGCTGGAGCGACCTTGGTAACCCTGGTCTCTGGGTCTTCTCCTGGGTGATCTGGATGTGTGTGAGTTTGTGTTTTTTATCTGTGTTTATTTTTTGTTTATTTTTTGTTTTTGTGTTTTCCCTGTTCTTGCTCGGTCTTGAGTCGGCTACCCCCAAAATGGGGATTGGGCCTGAGCATATAGATAGATAGATAGATAGATAGATTAATACAAACCATTGTAACCATCATCATTACAACCATGCTAACCACTACCGCCACCATTTACATTAATGGTGAATGAAGAGCTAATTATAACAACATAATTTAGTTTTAATCGAATGAGGTACAGTTGCCCGCATAAGTTCCGTTCCTCTCCGTGATCTTATACAATGGCAATATAATGCACATGGTTGAATTACGAGTGTAGTTTCGTATGCAGTGGTTAAGGGGAGGTATTTAGTTTGTTCCCTACTTTTTCATCAAGCTTAAAATTACATCCCCTAGACCCCCTTTCAAGATAAATTTGTACATTTTTCGGTAGACCAGAGCCAGAGGCCTGTTGCTCTTAAATTACAGGCTCGCTATCGCTCGCCAGGAAAAAATAGACACCTTAACGGCACGAAAGGTCTTAAAATTGACAGAAATGGGGCAAAATGTCTTAAAATATCCAAACTACTAGGGCGAAGGTCTTAAAATCTCAAAAGCAATGGGGCTAAACATGAGGGAGAAAGGGGTCCAGAAAAAAATCCCTCAAGTGGATATCTCCCCTTAACTATTCTGCCTAGTCATCTGATATTCAAAAGAAACCACATTCATTCATACTAATGTTGCTGTCATACATATCACGACGAGGAACAAAACTTATGTGGCCAACTGAACATTCGTGAGCATTAATACCTACGTACGGTCGAGGTTAATAAGTTAGTGTTGTCAGATATTTCACAAAGTTTCGGACACTGACTAATACTCTGAGGGATAAGCACTTTTCCCAGTAACTATAAAGACACCAATAACACTTTTTTGAGCGTAAACCACTGGAATCTATGACAACCCTTAATACCCCCGATTGCACCCGGCTGAAGTCTGAACCAGTACCGAACCCAAGCAGGACAATACAATATATTATTTTTCAGATGTTTCAAAATTTGGCATTTAAAGTACCGTACATACTTTCAAATGGGTGTACTGTTATTAATATTAATGTTGCAACCATTTGAATCTGTATCGAATCAACATGAGATAATAGAACGTCTAATATCTCAAGACGATTCATAGCTTTGCTTTAGAAGTTCATACATTCAATGGGTATATCATACATGTATGACATCATTAATGACATCATGTATGACATCATTATGACATCATGTATGACATCATTATGACATCATTAAGGGGAGGTTTTTAGTTGATTCCCTAGACTTCCATCAAACTTAGAATCACTCCCCCTAGACCCCCTTTCAAGATAACTGTTTTCATTTTTCGGTAGAAAAATGTCCCGGCCGAAGGCCGATTCCCCTTAAATTACAGGCTCGCTATCGCTCGCCAGGAAAAAATCGACACCTAAATGGCACGAATGGTCTTAAAATTGACAGTAATGAGGCGAGGGTTCTTAAAATCGCCAAACTAATGGGGCGAACGTTCTAAAATCTCAAAAGCAATGGGGCTAAACATGAGGGAGAAAGGGGTCCAGAAAAAAATCCTCCAGGTGGATATGTCCCCTTAAGAAATATGGACATTTAATTACGTTGACAAGGATCCTAAATCAATAACCATGCTATAATTGGAGAATTAAAGGTTAAAAGTAAGAGTTATATTCGTTAGCTGTATACAGTGGAAACATATATATATATATTCAACACCAGGTACCGGCTCGGTAGTGTAGTGGAGACACATGAAGGTTTTTCGCATACACTGGTAGCCGGTACCATTTCCCTTGAGCAAGGAAATGGGTAATGGTGTCTGGTAATAATCTTTGGTCGAGCGCTATTGAATCTCGGAGCGAGGGCTAGAGAGAAATGGCGCTATATAAGTAACCTGGACATTATTATAATTCGCCATGGATTAGTTGAAAACCTACATATTACCAATAACGGCATAAACAGGAATTACACAAATCTATAAGGTTAGTTGGCGCGGAAGAGATATATTAAAGTAAATCACCGGATTGGAAGTGATGGCTAAACTTAAAATTGGCAATCTCCCTCATTCCATACTTTCTTACACGTATATCCGTTTACCTTTTTTTCTTTTTCCTTTTTTTTTTACTTGGCAATGTGTCGGGGGGAACTATTCAGACATTGGATATTATTTTGGGTCGGTTTTAGGAGGTAGGTTAAACAAAGCAAACATTGGTATTACATTATGTACACGTTAATTTCTCCGTTTTAGATATGCAATTAAAATATCGAATCATTGCCTTTTTGAGGATAGTTTTAGCAGGACTCTCTCTCTCTCTCTCTCTCTCTCTCTCTCTCTCTCTCTCTCTCTCTCTCTCTCTCTCTCTCTCTCTCTCTCTCTCTCTCGTCCATCATAACGGTGTGTTGTCTTGATCATTTTGTAATCTCCATAGATTAGTCTCTCGCCATCACTCAGGGCAGGGGGAGGGAGAGAGGGAGGAATTAAGAGGTGAGTGAGAGGGGGAGGGGGATAAAAGAAGGGAGTGAGGGAGGGAAGGAGGAATTGGGGGAGGGAGAGATGGTGAGGGAGAAAGGAAGAGAGGGAGGGAGGGAGGAATTGGGAGGTGAGGGAGATATGATAAGGGAGAAAGGAAGGGAGTGAGGGGGAGGGAGAGAAGATTAACCGGTGACGTTTTTTTTTATTTTGTTGTAGCAATATTTAGACGATTTTGTGCAGTTTAAGAATGATCTGTGGTAGTAAAAAGGGTTAAGTGAGATAGTTCGAGCCTGTTATTACTGGAGGACCTTAATAAACCGCACAACATCGTCAATAAACCGCACAACATCGTCAATAAACCGCACAACATCGTCAATAAACCGCACAACATCGTCAATAAACCGCACAACATCGTCAATAAACCGCACAACATCGTCAATAAACCGCACAACATCGTCAATAAACCGCACAACATCGTCTAATAGTAGCCAGAATAAATTTAAAAAGACGTAGCCGGTACAGAAAGGGACTGAGGGAGGGAGGGATGAATTGGGAGGTGAGGGAGAGGGAGAGGGAGATTTGATAAGGGAGAAAGGAAGGGGGAGGGAGAGAGGGGGGAATTGGGAGGTGGGGAGAGGGGGAGGGAGAGATGATGGAGAAAGGGGGGAATTGGGAGGTGAGGAAGGAAGGGAGAGAGGGAGGAATTATGTGGTGAGGGGGAAGGGAGGCAGAGAGGGAAGAGAAGGAGGAAGATGATGAGGAAAAAAGGGAAGAGAAGAACGGAACATGGAGGACGAGAAAAGAAAGAGAAAGAGCTGATAAAGGAGAGCTAATAAAGGAAGTAAAGATAAAGAGATAGAGAGATGGAGGAAGAACTAAGAGCGAAAGGAAAGAGAGGTAGAGATGATAAAGGAGAGATAAGAGAGAAAAAAAAGAGTGAGAGGAAGAGATGATAAAGGAGACATAAGAGAGAAATGAAAATAGAGAGGAGGGACGTAGCGATGATGGGGGAGAAAGGGAGGGGTAGAGAGTAAAGGATGGGAGATAAAGAGGGAAGGAGAGATGATAAAAGAGAGAGAGAGAGAGAGAGAGAGAGAGAGATAGGAAGAAATGGTGGGAAAATGAGACGAGAAAGATTGAAAATAATAAAATAATAAAGAACAAAGAAAAGAAGCGACACAACCATAACACAGAGTGAGAACAATACAACATAAATATACTTGGAGGAGGGAGAGAGGGACGAATGAAGGAAGCAAGAGAGAAATGATGAAAAAGGATGATAGGAGGGACTCAGGAATAAAGCGAAGGCAAGGGAGAGAGACAGCATGGAATAGGGAACAAGAGGAAGCAGAGAAGAAGGGATAGAGGAAAGAAGAAAGGAGGGAGGAGAAGAGGGAACAGTGGCAAGATGAAAGGAAAACAGGAAGGAGAAAAGGGGATGATGGAAGGAGGATTATTATCTTTTTTCCCACCAACCAACTTCACCTCTAAACTCAATTAATGAAATCAACAAATACATGTGGCACTCCAAGGACTCGAACCTAGGATACTCACACCTCTCAGGAATTAAACGAATGAAAGGGAGAAAGACAGAATGAAGGAGGAAACAGAGGAAGGAAAGAGGATTTGGGCACAGATAACAAACGTATAAAGAATAACAAGAATAAAGAAAATATGGAAGATGAGAATGAACGTGAAAAGCGAAAACACAATAGATACAGAATAGCATAAACCACCAAGGGATTCTTTTGATTGAAGAGACAAAATATGAAGCACAAAAACATAAAATATTTTCGGATGTTGCATACGAATAGCGAAAAATGTGGCGAATACAATTGAAGCCGGGGGTCACACGAGCCGTTTTCCTCGAGCAATTTTTATGGGCAATTATGGTCTCGCAGCTTGAAATATTACACTTTATCAGCATTCAGCCGCCTAACATACTCTACCTTCAGTCTAGTTACCGGTACCAGTGCAAACAAGTCCCTAAATATAACGAGAACAAACTTGCTCATGGAAAATTGTCGGAAATCTCGCTCGTGTGACAGCGGCTTTACGGAGAAAGAAGAACCCGCCTTTCATCGCAAAGGAGGATTCACACACACACGCTTCATCGTCAACTTTTTATCACCAACTTAAGGGGAGGCAGTTGGTTTTTCGAGTCCTCCTCCTCCCTCATGTTTAGCCCTATTAGTTATGAGATTACAAGACATTCGCTCCATTAGTTTGGCGATGTTCAGACATTTTGCCCCATTTCATTGCCAATATTAAGACCTTTCGTGCCATTTAGGTGTCGATTTATTTCCTGGCGAGCGATAGCGAGCCTGTATTTGAAAGGAATCGGCCTTTGGCCGGGACATTTTTCTACCGAAAAATGTACACATTTAGATCGAAGGGGGGTCTTGTGGGTGTTTTTTTAAGCTTGATGGAGGTTTAGAGAGCAAACTAAACCCCCTCCTTAAACCATTGAGCCGAACCAGTAAATTATGCTGCACAATACCGTCCAAGCTCCCTTATCTTACTAACAGTTTGTGCTTCGTTTGAGTTTACATCGATAACTAGACTAAATGTGGATGGTAAAAAGTGTCAGAACTCGCAAACACATTTATTTTAAACGCTACTAGAGGAGAATCGCCCCCCAAAAAATAGTCGGAAAGGGATCTGGGTCTGAATGCAGGAGGTTTGCCAGGAGGGAGTACAAAGTTGGAAGCCGTATTATTGCTAGAGGTCCTTCCTAAGCTGACACCTTCCAAACGCAGCCCTGCGGTTGAATGCTAAAAGATGGATTCTAAAGTTTCGGAGAAGCTTCTAATTCTACTTTCATTTTCAACACTGAATATTCGAGATAAAGCAGTTTCCCCTTAAATAAAATAAAACTTATGAAATATACTATAGATACATTGCTTTAAGGGGAGGTTTTTAGTTTGGTCCCTAGATATCCTTCAAGCTTAAGATTACACCCCCTTGAGCCCCTTTCAAGATAAATGTGTACATTTTTCGGTAAAAAAATGTCCCGGCTGAAAGCTGGTTCCTCTTAAAATACAGGCTCGCTATCGCTCGCCAGGATAAAATCGACACCTAAATGGCACAAAAGGTCTTAAAATTGACAGAAATGGGTTGAAAGTTCTTAAAATCGTCAAAATAATGGGGCAAACGTCTTAAAATTAGAAAAACAATGGGGCTAAACATGAGGGAGAAAGGAGTCAAGAAAAAAATCCCTCAAGTGGAAATCTCCCCTAGTAGCTGTTTTTGTGCTCTATTAATTCATTTATTCATGTATTTTTTTTTCCTCGCTAGAACTCCCTCAAACTTAGAAAAAACACTCCCTAGAACCCCCCCCCCCCCTCCCTCAAGATAAATGTGTACATTTTTCGGTAGAAAAATGTCCCGGACGAAGGCCGGTTCCTCTTATAATTACAGGCTCGCTTTCGCTCGCCAGGAAAATATAACACCCAAATGGCACGATAGGTCTTAAAATTGAAAAAAAAAATGGAGCTAAAGGTGTTAAAATTGCCAAACTAATGGGTCGAACGTCTTAAAATGTCAAAACTAATGGGGCTAAACACGAGTGAGAAAAGGCCCAAAAAAACGAACCATTACCCTAGCCAACACGACTCGCCTTTGTAATCGACAAATCACTTCCCCGAGAGAAAAAAAAAAAAAAAAAAAAAAAAAAAAAAAAAACTGTATATAAGAGTTGTGTGGCTTCGGTTGTTTCCGTGAAGCCAATGTAAGATGAGCGAGACTTCTTGGCAAGGTCTATAAATAAAGCCGGTATCACACGAGCGCTTTTTCACTCGACATTTATCCTCAACACTGGTCTGGCAGCTTATGAGGTCAACATTTCATATTTTTCCGTTACCTAAATTCATCTATCATCCGTCTAATTTCCGATACCATTACAAAATATTCCAGAAATATTGCCAGAATATGTTTTGATCATTGAATGTTAACTATAAAATCTCTCGTGTGATATCAGCTTTACGTTCGCAATTTTGTCCCCATAATATAGCTAGAAATAAGTGTATAATTATATCCGCAAGTATTTACAAGTTCCAGGGCAGGAATTCATTAGCTCATAGAAAACTGTATCGCTGTTTTTATTACCCGAGAGAGGACTTAACCCCTTCTGAACCGACGGCGTCTTTTTTTATATTTAGACGATATTGTGCAGTTTAACAAGGACCTGATGTAGTGAAAAGGGTGAAGTGAGAGTTCGAAGCCTCTTTCACCCCCACCCACCCACACACACACACACACACACACACACATCTTCCCCGAGGCATCATCATCCAAACACAACATTCTTTATTTACCAAGAAAAATAATCCCCCGCAAACATTTAGACAAAGAAAACGGTGAAAACAAAAGGCAGAGAACGAGAGAGAAAAAATCTAATTGTGAGGAAGTGGAAAACAAAAACAAAATTACATCAGAAAATGATAAGACACATTGGCGAGACGGTATTGGTTTCCAATTACTGTTCTTATATACTTTTGTTTAATTAGGATACTATTTCAATTATCTCTCTCTCTCACTCTCTCTCTCTCTCTCTCTCTCTCTCTCTCTCCAGAAATATTCGGTGTACTTTTCATTAATTAGTAGCAGTTTTTCGAAAATGTCTTACGGTCTTCACCCATATTTCATTATTTATTATCTTTCATCTCTGTTTGTCTACCTGTGCCAGTGTCAACTAACTCTTAATTCCTCTCTCTCTCTCTCTCTACCTACCTACCTACCGGACACTCTCATATCCATCTACTCTCTCATACCATTAATCTTTCAGCCCCCCCCCCGCCCCCCCCCCCTCCCTTCTCTCCCTCTCTCTTGATAGTCCCTCCATATATATATGTGTGTATATGTGTGTATTATGTGTATGTATATGAATGTATATGTATATATACTGTATATATGCATGTATGTGCATATATGTATGTATGTATGTGTATGTATGTACATTATACAGTATGTATATATATGTGTATGTATATGTATATGTATATATATATATATATATATATATGTATATATATACTGTATATATATATATATATATATATATATATATATATATATATATATATATATATATATAGTTTGTAAGGCCAGACTGCCTAGTAAGGACCTTGAGGTCTGTGTGGTCTGTGTATTTATGTAGCTCTATGTAGCTCTCTCTCTCTCTCTCTCTCTTTTCTCTTCCATCCTTCCCTCCTCGTCTCTCTCTCACTCTCCTTCCACTATGTCTGTCTCCTCTCTTCCTAGCCTCAATTTCACCCCTCCCTCTCTCTCTCTTTCCCATCCCTCTACCCACCTCCATATAATTTCTCTCATCTCTCTCCCTCCTCTTGCCCCCCCCCCCCCGCCATTCCATAAAACATATTGGACGTTCATAACATTTACAGCAGCGGCCAAGTAGCACTAATTACACACTTCTATCGCTCACTTCCGTCCTGATTATCAAAATGTCCGAAACAGGACGAAATGGACGGTTCCGAATAATTAATATTGTACTCCATTAACCCTTTCTGTACAATCGCGCTAATAAGTGATGTCTCGGCACCAAGCATGTTTTGATCAATAATTGGTATCAGCAATATCGAAGCTTCATTTCTTCATATCGAGTGAGATCTACAAACATATTCCAACACTTACCCACCCTATTCAACATCTGACAGACATTAATACAGCACAGAGCAAGCCAAACGTAATGACAGCTGGGACATGACTTATTAGCGCGACTGTACCGGCGATGTCATATTGATTAGATTTCAGCTTCATTTAGACTATTTAATGAAGTTTAGTAGGGATATAAGACAGCTACAATGGGTGATGTGTATAGTAACTGGTAGACGTCCTTCCTAACCTGAATATAATCGTTTAATAGATACCAGGAAATACTAAAAACGACCTCGCCGGTACAGAACGGGTTAACCCCTTGTGTACCGACGACGTATTAACCCCTTGTGTACCGACGACGTATTAACCCCTTGTGTACCGACGATGTATTAACCCCTTGTGTACCGACGACGTATTAACCCCTTCTGTACCGACGACGTATTAACCCCTTGTGTACCGACGACGTATTAACCCCTTGTGTACCGACGACGTATTAACCCCTTCTGTACCGACGACGTATTAACCCCTTCTGTACCGACGACGTATTAACCCCTTGTGTACCGACGACGTATTAACCCCTTCTGTACCGACGACGTATTAACCCCTTGTGTACCGACGACGTATTAACCCCTTCTGTACCGACGACGTATTAACCCCTTGTGTACCGACGGCGTATTAACCCCTTGTGTACCGACGACGTATTAACCCCTTCTGTACCGACGACGTATTAACCCCTTCTGTACCGACGACGTATTAACCCCTTGTGTACCGACGACGTATTAACCCCTTCTGTACCGACGACGTATTAACCCCTTCTGTACCGACGACGTATTAACCCCTTGTGTACCGACGACGTATTAACCCCTTGTGTACCGACGACGTATTAACCCCTTCTGTACCGACGACGTATAACCCCTTGTGTACCGACGACGTATTAACCCCTTGTGTACCGACGACGTATTAACCCCTTGTGTACCGACGACGTATTAACCCCTTCTGTACCGACGACGTATTAACCCCTTGTGTACCGACGACGTATTAACCCCTTGTGTACCGACGACGTATTAACCCCTTGTGTACCGACGACGTATTTCCAATTTTATTCTAGCTATATTTAGACGATTTTGTACAGTTTAAGGGGAGGTTTTTAGTTAGTTCCCTAGACCTCCATCAAGCTTAAAATTACACCCTCTAGGCCCCTTTTCAAGATAAATGTGTACATTTTTCGGTAGAAAAATGTTCCGGCCAAAGGCCGGGTCCTCTTAAATTACAGGCTCGCTATCGCTCGCCAGGAAAACATCGACACCTTAATTGCATGAAAGGTCTTAAAATTGACAGAAATGGGGCGAAAGTTCTTAATTATGGTGCGAATGTTTTAACATATCAAAAACAATGGGGCTAAACATGAGGGAGAAAGGGGTCCAGAAAAAAATCCCTCCAGTGGATATCTCCCCTTAAGAAGGATTTGTGGCAGTGCAAAGGTCAAGAGAGATGGTTCGAGGCCTGATAAATGCTAGAGGTTCTTTTTAAGCTGAATAAAATGGT